>VXBX01001580.1:1115449-1158046 GCA_013400415.1 Scytalopus superciliaris
GGCGGGGCCTGCCTCCTCGCCGCCCTCCACCCCCGCCGGCCCATTGGCTGGCCCGCGTGACACTAATTTAATTAGACAGCTACTAATTGGAACAAGTCACCTGTGACTCTGGTGTGCTCCCCCTCCCTCCGTGGCCCCCCTTCCCGCAGCCGGTTTCCCAGAGGCTCCGGCCCGCTCCGTGCCCCCACACCTCTCCAAGTGAGGGGAACGGCCGCATCATCCCACGGTGGCCTCGGCTTACCCAATCCCAAAAAAAACACCTTTTGCCGTGGTAGCACCGTCCTCCCGGGCGCACCGCTCGGGTACGGAGGAGAGAATTCCCGGCGAGGAGACAGTAATGGGAACGAAAGGGAAAAGTGTGTGAGGGAAAGTCGGCACCCACCAGGGAGGGAGGGCAGCGATCTGCCGGTCCGCTGAGACGGGGCGGGTGACAGCAGCCCCCGCCGTATCCCTGCTGGCCTCCTCGCCGTTCAGACAATTCGGCTTATGCCTCTGCTGAGTCCAACAGCGTCCTTTCTTCCACTCCGCTCCCCGGGCAGCATCCTTATCCAGGGGGCTGACATGTTTCACCTTATCAGGGAGCACTCTGTGAGAAGCGGCGGGCTTGTTTCGCAGTTCCAGTTTTCAGGAACTCGGCGGTCGATTTGCCACAACCCGCGTTACCCTTCATCATCTCCCACGGGGTAGGAAGATTTTTAATTGAGGCGAGTGTCATATCTGTTTGGCGCTTTCTCTCAGCACAAAAACCGGGAGCCTTTAGCCCCAAAAGGGAAGGGATAGCACTTGGGAAGGCGTAGATGCTCCTGTGATTTTGCGGAGCCCGCAGAGCCGGCGCGAACGGTTTGCAGCTATAAATCCGCAGCCCCTCGCCCTCTGCCCGCCGCCGGCCGGGTCGCAAAGAGCGGTGCAAACACCTGCCTCCCTCTCACGGCTGAATTTTGAACCAGACCCGCCGAGCGGCCAGGATTTCGTTGACTGACGGAGGGATCCCGCCGGGATGCGGATCCGGAGCAAGCCGGGCGCTGGCAGCGGGCGGGCTGCGGGGCGCGCCCGGCGGTGCCCGCTGCAGCAGGGCACGGGCACCGGCGCCGCAGAGGGCAGGCGGGACTCAACCTCCACCCCGGTGGAAGCCGAGAGACGGGGAAACCGGCCCCTGCTGTGCCCACCTCCGGCTGCGGCCACACACGCGGGAGCCTGGGACAGGCTGCTCACAGCCGGCACCGAAATACTAGCCCGAGTCCTAACCATTTGTCCTCTCCGGGATTACGTTTGGCTCGGTTTTTGCGCGGATCTCGTTCCACAGACGAAGACAAACACAAATGTGTCGGAGAAGCCCGGCGCTCCGGCACGAAGCGGACCGGGCGCTGCTCGCCGCGGGGCGAAGAGCAGAGGGAAGCCCAGCCGAGCTGCCCTGCTCTGAAAGCAAACCAAACCCAGGAGCATCCTGCCTGGCGCCGCAGAGGCCGAGCTGCTGCGCCCCTTCCCCCGGCGGGCGAGCCCCGGCTCTCGGTCCCCACCCGGGGATCTGTTCTGGCAACCCGCTCCCTCGGGCTCTGCCTCTCCCGAGCTAGGGCAGGGAATGATGGAGATTTTACAAAGCTACTACGTAGGATTTATGAGTGTTAATTTTACTGTATTATAGACTGAAAGGATTCCGTGATTTAAAATATCCCCTCAGGACAGGTGTCTCTCAGTTCAGGGCTGCTGCCTTTTTTTCCCCCCCAAAACTCACTTAATCTCGCGTTCAGCAGAGCCAGGTATACAAGCTTTCGATGTTGCTTAGGTTTCCTGCGGATTGCACCGCAGACGGGGGCAGGAAAACTGTGACCGCCCTGGAAAAGGGAGACCTTTCCGTTTCGGTTCGAAATACGCCCGGGGTAAGGCTCTCCCTAACGAACGAAGGATTGATGAATCCTTCCCAGACTAGGGGTTATTTTCAGCTCAGCTCGAGAGAGCAGAAGCCCGGCTTCGATCCCTGGCTCGCACCGGGGGGTCCGGGGGGCGGTGACGGGGGAGGCCGCGGTCTGGGTTGCCCCCTGCGGGAGCCCCGTCGGAGCAGGCTGCCCGCGGACCTTCAGCGGCGCTGCGGCCGTCGAGAGCGTGAGGGAACCACCAGTAACTCGGAGACTTCTTCATGCAGTCTGGACGGTGCGGGAAGAACTGTAAATCGCCTCCCTCCTGCTCGCCCCCACCAACTCCCGCCCTCATCCTGCAAATTAAAGTTACCACAGTCAGCAAACAAATTCTTGGGACCCTGCATTTGTCATTCCCATAGCCTCAAAATCTATCCTCCCTGGGAATAGAGGCGGCAACTGGGGGATTGCCCCCTCGGCCCTCTGCAAGCCGGCTCCATCCTTGCTCCCTGCCTCGGAGCCCTGCGGGTTCTGGCTGGGAACATCTCCATACGAAGTTGTGGGATATTTCGGTGTCGAGACTCGTGAGTCGGTCCCGCAGCTCTTTAGATGTTATCTTAAAGATAACACTGCAGCGAAACAGAAAGGAGCATGTTATGTTCATAAATCTGCTGAAATAACCTCCAAACCACAAAAAAAATGTTGAAAGAAAATATAAGTCTTTGAAGGGTTACAGATTATCTTGTTTAGTTGAGTTTTTTTCAAATATACTCCTGGGGAGCATAATAAGGAGCACCTCGGGCCCTAAAAACGCTGTTTCAGAAGAGCTCATTTTCTGCAGCCCAAGTTACAGGACAGACACACTGGTCCGAAGTATTTCATCCTTTGCTTTAGGGCTGGGATTAAACCTTTTCCTCTTTTGCCAGAGGTCAGTGTATCAAAAGGCAACCTATGCTTGAAAGAATTGCTTGGACTCGTGGGACTGAAACTGTTCCACTGAAGTACCTTGCGCAGGAGGGCCTAAGAGGAGAAATTGGGTACCATAAAGTCTATGAGTCAGCTACACACTTACATATGTGTATATGTATATATGGAAATCCACCTATCATCATTTGTAACCACATATGACCTTTATCCTTATAAATATGGATACACATGCACAGAGGCACCACTGCACCTATATAGACACCTTAAAAATTTGGGTTATCAGAACGACCTGCCACACTGTGCCATCACTGTATTCTTTCCCTGATGTCCTGCTGCCACCACTGAAGGATTGACAAGTACTTTCTGAATGCTTTCTGAATAGTTTCTGTGAGGTAATTTTTTTCTTTGCCTGATTTTGGTTAAAAACTACCTGTAAGTTTCTGGATACCCTCTTCAATTTGCTAGCATCTGATTCCCAAAGGGCTTGAATACTTTCACCTTTATGCCATACTTGTACTGAGATTTGCAGTTTTTCTTTCTATTTCTCCCATCATCCAGTCTGGGTTTTTTGGTTTGTTTGGGGATTTTTTGTTGTTGTTTGGTTGTTTTTGTTTGTTTTTTTTTCCCCTTCAACCGACACACTGAGTTATCAGGCTGAGCAAACAAAGGAGGACAAGTTTAAATGGGACTTCCACTCTTTCACCAGTTTTGGGCCCTTCACTACAAGAAAGACCTTGAGGTACTGGAATGTGCCCAGAGAAGGACAACAAAGCTGGCAAAGGGTCTGGAGCAAAATTTATGCGGAGCAGATGAGCGAGCTGGGCTTGTTTACTCCAGAGAAAAGGAGGTGGGAGGTGGGCTGGGTGTGGGTGGGGGTGCTGACACATCTTACTGTTCTCTACAACTGCCTAAAAAGAGATTATAGCAATGTGGGGGTTGGGTTCTTCTCACAGGTAACAAGTGATAGGATGAGGGGAAGTGGTCTCAAGTTGTGCCAAAGGAGGTCTAGATTGCATGTTAGAGTTAATTTCTTTACTGTCAAGCATCAGAACAGGCTGCCCAGGGCAGTGTTTGAGTCACCATCCCTGGAGGTATTTAAATGATATGTAGATGTGGCACTTGGGAACGTGGTTTAGTGATGGACTTGGCAGTGCTGGGTTGAGGGTTAGACTTCATGATCTTAGGGGTCTTTTCCCAACCTAAGCGATTGTTTGTGCATAGGGATTTCCAAACAGCTCTTCTTAAATGCTTGCTTTTTCATCCTCCAGTAGGTTTAATGAGGGATGCCAACACCTTTCTTCTGGTTTTAAAACAAGATCACTTACTCACTTAGAGATTTGTGCCTGTAACCATCCTGACAGTCACACAATAGAGATGTGAGAACATAACAAGATCCATGTCATGGGTGTGACAGCCACAGATCTGGGCAGTTTGATCCTATTTTTGTTTACAGATCTATTACAGACAATTTTAAACAGCTAATTTTGTCTTGCTTCCCCTGCTTTGTATGGAAATGACTACTGAAAGAGCTGAATTCAACAATCACAGCAACTAAAATTAACAGCTCAAATCCAGCAGGAAAATGTTCTGCTTTTTTGTTCTATAGCTTTAAAAAGTACAATTTCATCATGTGAAGGCCCTGATAAACTTCATGCTGCTTGGGGCTTATGATGTCAGAGCTATGAAACATTTCCTGCTGATAACATAATAGCTGAGAAATATGAGTTTTGGGAGGTTTGGGGTTTTGTTTGCTCTCAGAGCATTTGATGAGGTTTACAGTGGGAAAACAATTAACTCGAGGGGCTGGAAAAGCGAGTAGCAGTGGGCTACCGTGTAATTGCAGAAACAATGAGAAATTTCACCTGGTATCATTTGTGACAGCAATCAAACAGCAAGGCCTAGCAGGGAACCACATATTAAATAACTGCGGTGTTGGGCGAGTCCGCTATAAAAATAAGCAGAGAGCAGAAAGGGGACGACATATGTACTCTCTGGGAAGGTGAGAAGATAGCTGCAGGGTTCCCCTCCCAGGGAGGGCTCGGGTTTGTTAGCTGCCCGCCCCGGTTCCCACCAGCATCCCGCTTCTACCGGGAGCGGTCTTCCCTTCCAGCCGGCCGGGACCGCTGGGGGTGACCAAGGCGGGAGGGGAGCCCAGCGGAGGAGGCACCTCCGGGGCACCGCGCCCCGAAGGTGCCCCCGCGAGCGGTCGGGGGTGTGGGGAGGAGGACGGGGCAGCTCCGACCCCGCATCCCTCCCCCCACGGTGGCGAGGGCCGGCAGCAGCCATTCGGACTGGGCGGGGAAAGGAGGGCCGCCAGTGGCCGGGAGCGCTGCCCCTCGCCAGCTCCTCACACGCCGCCCAGGTTCAGGCTGAGAGCGCAGAGGGGTGAGGGGCCGGGAGCAGGGGAGGACATCCCGGCCTCCGCCTCTGTCCTCGCTCTTTTAACCATTTTCGAAACATTTCTGCCAAATCTACCGACCCGCAGCATGAGCGGGCAGCCCTTGTCCCCCGCAGCAGCCGCGGGTGCAGAACCCGCTGCAGTCCCGCGAGTGAGCCCCGGCGGGCAGGCGGACGGGGCGGGCTCGGCATCCCCATCCCCATCCTCATCCCCATCCCCATCCCCATCCCCAGCGCGGGATCCGGCGGGCGATCCTGCCGGATTAACGCCGGGCTCTTTGAAGTCCCGGTGCCGCACTGATCCCAGGTCGGGGTGCTTAGGACTCCCCATTCAGTTGTTAATTCCCACTAAGCGTTTGTAAGTACCTGAGCTCACAGAACTCTGCGCCTTCAAAACAAGGGCATGCACGCAAATAGCTCCAAAATTACCCATCTGGGTACCGGCAATACCAAAGGCAAAACCGAGCAGAGTCGTTAGAAAATAATCGAAGCAAATGGGCGCTTTCTTTGCCACGTGAATTTCGGCCGGGAAACCCGTTGGCAGGAGCGGCAGATTCAAAGGTGTGCGCACCTGCGGAGCCTGCGCCCGCCGGAGCGCCGAGCCCGGGGGGCTGCGGGGCGGGGGAGCCGGGGCTGGCCCCCCGCTCTGCTTAAATGGTCAGAAAAGGGGGTGGGGGGAAAGCCAGCAAAACAACTTTCATCAGAAAAGCATTAGCTAAGGAGGAAACGGCTGCGGACACCCCGGTGAGATACCCACTCACTCCGGGCAGGAAGAGTTTTTGCCATTGCTACCAGTCCTGCAGAATTGTGCTCCACGGTTTTGTTTGTTTAGCAGCTGAGATTTGAAATATATACATAGCAGGATGAAGTTCTATTATGAAGAAAGAAAAGAGATGTGACCTATGTCTCCACTCCTCAAAACCTCACACCCCTCGCAACAGAACCGATAGGTGGTTTGCTACCAAAATTTGGTTTTCAGTGACAATGTGAAGTGTTCCCTGGTTCCCTGCATCACTTCGCTTCAAATAACTTTAGCGTGAAGTATGAGCACTGTTTTCTAGCACTGATGACTGTGTTGATTCCTAGCACATTAGCGAGGGAAATTTTAGCTTGAAGACTGAGTTTTACAGATGAGAACAGACAAATGAGCAACATCACGGAAGAACCTTAAATTATATCACAAATGCATATTCTTAGCGTGTTAGGTTTTGTTTGTTTGTTTTTCTGTGTTTGTTTTGTTTTTACTGCATTCTTTCCTTTTTCCAATAGTCACATTTCAGGCAGTTACTGGTTCTCCTGTTGCCCACAGATACGGACTGAAGGGCAGAAAAGGAATGGATGTAATGAATGTGAAAAGGATGTGGAAGAAAGTCTTCTGATCTTTTGTTTTAAGTGTTGATCTAAATTACAATACAACCCCATTTAGTATGACCCATTAAAAAGTAGCAAGAGGTTTGGTGTGAGCAGTCAGATGTCCACAGTGCGGTGAGGCCTTGGTAAACATATTATTGTGGCAAAATTTCTGCCTATTTTACTTCTTATTCACCCCTACTCAAGCTAAAATCCCACCTTCCAATTTCCCTTATATATAGCCTAAGGTGTAGGGTTAGACAGCTGTGAAACAACAGGGCAGGTAAAATACAGAGCCTCAGGATAACGATAGAAAACAGGGGCTGTACCTTTCCATCCTGGTGATGTCTTCCTAAGGCTGTGCTTCTGATGCCAGCTTTGTGTCAGGGAACAGTCCGGGACCTGCAGGATGGCTGTCTTTGGTTCCTGTGAGGAATTCCTGCCTCTGCTGCTCAGCCTTTTCTTGTAAATGACATGTGAGAGTGAGTCAGAGCTAAGCAATCAGCCTGTGAGGTATCACAGCAAGGTGAGGGTCATGCTATTCCTTTGGCCCAGGCAGCTACAAGAGCAGGAGCTTTCCACACGTGGGGCAGATGGCAACCACCACCTGAGCAGAGCATGGGCCATCCCTCCTCCAGTCACCAGCCCCTGGAAAAAAGAGTGGGATGTCACAGGGTCATGGTCAGTGCTGTCATAACAAGAGCAGTCAGGGCAGTGAGCAGTTATTGGGAAGTGGCAGAACTGGGCCTGGAGTAAATTTGCAGGACAGGGTAAGCTGTGTTGTATTTGCTTTTGAGCTGTTGGCTGGTGTGGGATACTGGCATGCTCCTGCCAGGCAAGGGCTCAAGGACTTTCTTGGCCATTTATCTCATCACTTCTCTACATGTGATGTCATAGGTGGGAGGTCCCAATGGTTGATTTTTTTCCCGCATTGCCTGTTTCTGAATGCTAACAACTCTGGGGAATGTTTGATCAAAGGTGGCTGTTGGGAGCCCTGAATACAACAAATGCTGTTAAAAATCCACCTTTGAAGCAAAATAATAAAAAAATTCACTGCAAGCACGGAAAACAATCCTGACAGACAGCAATTATGCAAGTTTCAGAAGAAAAGAAACCTAAACAAGCCTGCATTTCCATCTGGTAGCAGAACAGCTCTGAAAGAAATTGTCCATTTTGTTTCACCTTTCTCCTTCTGGGGCTTTGAGTCTCACCTGTCACATTTCACCACCACAGGTGCTGTGGGAGGGGAGGTGCCCCCGAGGGCAGGACCCCGTGGGAGCAGCACCAGCAGGGCTGGGGGGACACTAGTGGGCGCCACAGCGAGCCACTGTCCTGCTTCACTGAGCACTCCGCTGGTCCCTGGGGCTCCCCCATTCCATGCTCCGAGAAAGTGGCCAATTATTTTTCTGTCTGAAAGAGTCTGTGATGTGGCAGAGAATGACAGCTCCAAGGGAGAAAACACCTCTTCATTAAAAAGTGCTGCTAAGCACACTGAATATCCAGATCCCAGCACCCAGTTGCACAAAGGTTAGGATGAGAGCCAAGAAATTATGCATTTTCACAGATATTTTTATATACACACACATATATATATGTGTACAGTGTACATTCAGACACACACACCCACAAACAAATCCACAGACAGGGTGGCCAAAATCCTTTAAGTTCCTACTGAGACAAAACTCCTGTTGAAGTCTAGTTTTGCTATTGGTTTCCATGTGATAGGAATCATCTAGGAAAAAAAAAAAAATTGGTTACTAAAGGCAGGAAGAGACTCACCTTCATGGAAAGAAATAACTAAACCTTAGTTGAGAGAATACTAAGCAATGTGTGTCTTGCACACCTCTGTTTGAGAGGCTGCAGAAAAGAGAGGGCCAGGCTGCTGCATTTTGTAGGTTCCATTTTACTTAATTGCATGTTGTTGATTTTAATGGTTGCATCAATTCATTTTAATAAATGAGAAAGTATTTCTAAAAAAGATACAAAATACATATGAATCATGTGACTATGCAGAATTGGGACTACTGATGAGGCACATGATGATGTAGAAGAGAACCACTCTACCACTGATAAAAAAGAAAGATCAAAATGGAAGCTGCATTGTGGGATGTGATTTTTAACAACCTCTCTTTTCCTTCAGAAATTCTGGAAGGCTGAGAAGAAGGCATGATAAGGAAAAGATGGGAGAAGAAGTAACATCTGTGGCTACAGCAAGTCAGCAAGGTGGAACTCCTTGTTCTCACAATGTCTCTGTAGAAGAGTTTACACACCAAGGTGAACAGAAGCAGCTCTCACTCTTAGCCTAACTCCTCATCCACCAGCAGATTGCCTTAGCCCAGGTCGAGGGCTTCCTGCATTCACACACTGAGCTGCCTGGGCTCAGCAGGCTGCTGCCTGTTTCCCACAGAGGCCCAGTTACAAACCCAACTCTTCCTTAGACTGCCCCAGGAGGGTGGCCAGGTGGGATGCTCAGAGCATCACACCAAAGTTGCTTACTCACCTCTCAGTGAAGCAGGAAAGCTCCCAGACAGAATGAAGGCCAGGCAGCAAGTGACCTTCTGTTATGGCTATCCATTATTTATAGGGGGACATACTGAGAAAACCCACCACCAGTTCCAATGAAACTGGGAGAATATCCCAGCTGAACTGTAATCCCGGGGTGCAGTGATGACTAAAGCAGGGGACAGAGCCACATAGTTGATGTTCAGGGCTGGGCAGTGAGAAACGTGGAAATCCTGTGCTGACCAAATGGTTACATCCCCGTGACTATGCCTTTATGTACCGACTTGTCAAAATCATTAAACAGAACATTTTCAACCTTTCCTACTGTTTTATTTTGAAACTTCCATCTCCCTGTGTCCTCTCACCTGACCATATAACAACACCTTTCTCAGCATCCTAAAGAAGGAATCTGCAACAAGGCAGAGATGCTTGAAATATGGGAAATAATTTCTTACTTTCCTAAGCAATTTGCAGATCACAGGCACTAGTTTTCAGTAAAGATTTTAAGCCACAATCACTTATTTTCAGTAGAACTTTAAATCTTGCAGCATTGCATCTTTGTTCTCCTGTAGCAATGCAGAACTGCTGGGTTTTGGTTCTGTGATATTCGTATTTGATTGTTTTCTGCTTTAAATGTGCTCTATCGTAACCATAACACTGTACTGCTTTTCCATACTTAGCATATTCATCACCTTGTCTCCCTCTCAACTTCTTGATTTGCATGTAAGAAATCTGTGTTAGAGAGAGCACAATCTGGAAGCCAATAAAAACCTGTCCTATGGGAGGAAGGAGTCAAAGTGGCACACGTAGCTCAGATGAAGAATATGAAATCCGTACAAGAACATGATCCTGTGTCACATGAAAGGCCCACTATTCAAGCAAGAAGCATGGAAGGACTCTGGTTGCAGATCCACCAGACACTGGCTTTATTGACCAAAGCAGACCATGAAGACTCCAGTTCCCTTGCAGCTGCCTGCCCATTCCTATGGCTCAGGTCTCTGCCCCTCAGTCTGTATGAACATTTGGAAGACTAGTCTGTTAACCACAGAATCATAGAATTGATTGGGTTGGAAAAGACCTCTGAGATCATCAAGTCCAGTCCTTGATTCAACACCACTCTGACTACTAGAATCAAGCCTTGTGGATAGTTCTCCTTAATAATTACCTCATCCCAAAAGAGTGTGCTTTTAACCTCGTTTTTCTTTCATTTGGCAGTCAGGTTCAGTGTGCAATCTTACCAACAGCTGCCTCAGCACAATGAAGGCAACAAGCAGCACTACAGGAACAAAACCAAAGCTGTAGGGTATAAATTTCCTCTGTTGGTTTCACAGGCACCCTGTTCACCCCTCCCTGGCAGAGTAGCTGGGGCAGGTTGGCCAGGTTGTTGTCCGCTGCCTGCCTTCAGTGCCCAGGGCTGGGGCTCTGCTCTCAGCAGGGCTAGTCTCATGCTCTGCTGTAGCACCCAAAGGTGCTCATCTGACCCAGTTTAGGCTCAGGCATGTGGTCACGTTACTGTCAAATTGATCCACACACCCAAGGGAGGTTTAGCCCACTGCAGGCAAGCAGGCAGCACCTGGTTCAGTGTAAAGGCTGCTGGTACAGAGTCAGCCTGTTGCCATGTTTTGAAGAAATCAGAGCCCAGGTATGAGTGTGTCAACCAGCAACCTGGGGTCCATGGCCACAGCATCTTTGATTTAGTACTAAGAACCTTAAAACCAGATTTGTGGAACCATGGTCTGATTGACTTGCAGCTCCTGACCCTCTGTAGCATTTTAAGGCATACAGAGATATATGATGATTTCCCTGAAAGTATTGCACCCTCGACCCTGGCAGCAGGTCTGGCTGCAGCACAGCAGTATTTATGAAGGGGGCTGGGTCAGTAACACTGTTCGCCTTCCCAGCTCCAAGCAGAGCAGCAGTTAGAGAGTTAAATCAGCCAGTGCTGGTTCCTCTCTCCAGATTTGATCTCAAACACCCCGGACAGAGGCAGTTACACCTCTCTGAACCAGTTCTCTGATGCCTGCCTTCCTCTATATTCACTTGCATAAAACCCAGAGTTATAAATTTGCCAGTTCAGAATAGTAACAGGCAGTGGCAGATCACGCCTAGTTGCACTTTCTGTCTCTCTCACCAAAGTGTAATCTAGTGGTGTCTGATATGGCTAAGAGCTAGAATGATGATTTACTATGGTTGGTTAACATAAAGCAGCTCAGGCTGCTGCAGGTTCACAGCATTTTGCTTTGGGGCATGCCCTTTTTATCACTCCTATTCCCAGCTGTGGCCTGTTAGGCTAGGCTGGTCCAACCACTGATGAGATCTCCTTGTCAGCCAGAAACCTAAATCAGTACTTAAAATCTGCACTCATGGCCAAGATCCCCACATGGTTGTGCTAGGGGTCATATGCCGTGCTACAGGAGCCAGAACTCATGGCAGGGGAGTGAGGTCACTCTGTAAACCCTTATGACCAGTAAAGCACACCTTGCAAACACACAGTAAACCACAGCCTTGCAAACTTTGGTAGTTCACAAACTGTGTGCACATTACCCGAGCAAAGGCTTTGTCATAATTGTCTTTGAATTTGCTCCCCATTACCCATCCTCTTCTTCCAAATAAATGAGTCTGTCAGAGACTTCTTATTTCTCTGCAAAGATGCAGACTCTGTACAGTGCTACTCACAAGGAATTTGCCTCAGTCTATGCATTCAGTTAGTGACAGGTCTGTGTGAAAGACTAACTAAATGCTGAGCCTACCTTACTAAACATCAGTAGTTTTCAACTGATACATCTAAACCACTCCCAAAACTTGACTGAGAAAGTTACATTCAGGCATGTAATATCTTCTGTAAAACTGCAAGAGCTTCAGTAACATTTACTGGCTTTTAAAGGTTGCAGTTTCCATAGAAAATGTTTTAAGGTCGATGAATTAGATGTGCTCAACTCTGCTATAGTGAATCCCTGAAGGGCACAGGTGAACAGCCTCCTGAGGAAAGAGGGGCACAGTGATGTCTATTAAAACCTGATTGAATACTTGACTTGCCGTAGCTTGTTGCATTTGGAAATCTTCACTTAATAGAATTTACAAGCAGTCATGAAAAATGAGAAGCGGAAATGATGTTTGTAACAAGAAGCACTAAAAATGCTTAGCATAATACCACTATAAAAATTGAGTTTAAAAAAATTATATAAAAGCATTAGATATAATCAAACTGCTGTCAAGGCGGTCTGATTTAGAGCATACACACAGGGGCATTTGAACTGTGACAGCAAAAAAAAAAAGTTTCACAATTACATCAGCTTTGCAGGCTGAACTGTTACTATCATTCACAGGAAAATAAACCAGTGACTAAATGAAAAAAGAAAATATTACAAGGCTTCCCCCCCATATTTCTCAACAGCAATGAGACAGACTCTTCCTGGCTGTGACTCACATGAACTCATCAGAGGTTTACCGGGGTTGAAAAGTCTCTCCTAAGTTTAGGTGCTGTGTTTCCCACAGACCCCCATCCCAACCCCTCTGTTCCTTGCTGTCACACCAGCATCTATCTGCAGCACCACAGCTATACCTTTCCCGTTCCTTATTTTTCAGCATGGGCAAGCCTGTAGTCTGGGCATCCTTACTATTGACTTGACTGGTCTGTCCCAGCACCCAGGCTCAAACCCACTTCCCACCTTCCCAGGAGCGCTATGGATCTGTGTCCTGCACCCCGTGAGCTGCACTGTACATGTGTCCCTGCTACACAGGAATGAGCAGGGCTGCTGCATGCTGAGACAGGCCCTAATGTCATCCCACAACTGCTGGTACCCACGAATTGCCCCATCAACCTCTCAGCACACCACATCCAGGGTGCTACCGCTGGTTTATCTGATGGTGGTCCAAGTCCAGCTGGGTTTCCTGCAGCCAGCACTGCAGTACACCAGGGTATACAAGTGGATTTTCATAGTCTCAACATTTTAAACTTCCTCTGGAGAAAAAAGCAGAGCAGATGGTGCCCGGACTGGGAGCAGCTCACCTTTGACGTCTTCAGAAAGTGCAGCCTGGCCAAAGGCCACTAGCTGTCCTAAATAACCTGAGCACCTACGTATCTATCCTTTCTTGCTATTAATCTGGCTCTTCTTGCACCAGACATATGAGGGTGTTCAGCCACCAGTGCTGGCACTCTGGAACTTAATATACATAGTATTAAAAATTGATTATGTTACATTCCAGTGGACAGGTGCAGAAAGAGCCATAGGCTGAGCTTGGTTACCTTACCTGGCTTGACTACCAAAATAATTTTCTTAACATTGAAATAGGGGCAAATCTTACTAAAGACTCCTCTTACAGCTAAATATGGTTTTCAGAAGTAGCTAAAGTGATGGAAGTGGGAATATAGCATTTTAAAAAAACCCAAAAAACTTTGATCATGTCATTAACTTTAAAGGAAAAAAGTACAGGTTTTATTTTCTACCCTTTCCTTAACCCATGTAGGCTATGATATTGTATGTGTAAATCCAAATTAACACTTCTCCCATCTGGATTTCTGTATATTTAAATTGGCGGCTTGGAACAACATTTTTCCTTTTAGAATAAATGCTTTTGAGAAACTACTATCATGACGTCCTGCATGTTCTCCAACAAACTACTGTGTTTGAAGAGCAGTGGTTGGATGGCTGACCCTGCTATTGCCCCACTAGGAAAACCACATCCAGCTCGGAAATTACTTGGTCAAGTTTTCACATTTAGATTTTTTAGCCTGAGGAGAGATTAGTGTTTTTATAGGTAAGGCACATTAGCCAATACATGTTCCTCTGTAACTTTGTTAAGCCCTCATTTTTACCATAGGCATGACCTCCTATCTCTACCTTTGCCCTTTTCTCTGCCAGTCCCCTGTGCTGCTGAGCACTGCCATCTGCCAGCACCTTTCTCTCCCACCTGCGGGGTGCCCTGTCCCCAGGGGAAGTTTCGTGGTTGCTCCGGTTGCTCCTTACTGAAATCTCCTCTGTGAGGCAGGAAGGCAGGGTGGGTACACAAAGGCATGGCTGCCTCAGGGCTGACGGGAAAACCAAAACCCCAAGAAGAAACCTCCCAAGACACCCACTGCATCAGTAACTGGGGCAGAGCATCACACAGGGCTGGGCTGCATGGCTCTTGTAAGAACCCTCACCTCCACCTGCCCCCTTCGCCCCAGCAGATGGGCTGAGCCCCAGTGAGAGCTTGTGATTTGCCTGCATGTTTCAGTCAGCTGCAGAAAGGCGAGAGCTGTGAAGTCCTCAAAACCAAAAGCATCAGTAGGCACCATCGGCCTGTTTCTCTCTGCCCCACTTTTGTTTGCAGCTTCCCCCAGCTCATCCTTCCCTTACAGCAGGGCAGGAATCAGAGACGAAAGTCTGCTCTGCTATTCCCAAACAGATGCCCTACCAGAAACCCACCAATGAACAGAAACAGCTGCTCTTCAGCCGCCTCCTCACCCTTGCAGGTATGTGAGGAGGATTCTCCAATGCTGACAAAGAAAGAGGAAGTGTCCCTGGGCTCTGGCTGCCCCATCCCTGTCTCCCAGGGTGCCAGCATAAGGGGCAGGAAGCAGCAAATTTGCCTCAGTTCATTCTGACTGGCTCAGGGGAAAAAAAGCCTCAGAAGTCAATTGGCACAGCTTGAACACAAATCCCAACACCCTCCATCCCCACCCTGCTTGCCCCAGCAGCCCTCCAGACTCCAATGCCTGTTCCCAAACCCAAACAGCCCTGCTGCACCAAGCTGGGATGCTTCTCCTTGACTTCAGCTCACCTTCCCCACACAAGGCTGAAGTGAGAGCTGGCCTTCCTGGGACTGTCCTGAAATATGGACACAAACAGCTGGAGGAAAGGCTGCTGCTAGTGCCGGGTGGTCAGCACAGGGCGTGCCACAGTTTTAGCAGGAGGGTAGGGGGTATGTGACAGGCTGTTTGTTGACATGATCACAGCTTTTTAAAACAAGCTTATGCTGCAAAAGCCAAGACACCTCAGATGACTCTTTTCAGCATGCTGCTGGCTGGTGTGGTGGCTCCCAACAAGCGCAATCCAGAACAGCTCTGCAGGAAGCCACACACACACCAGAGAGCAGCCAGAAACCCGGGGCACAATGCAGTAGGAGAGGAAGTAGCCTTTTCATAAAGGTATTGCTACGTGTACAACATAAAAGTTCCAATGCATTTCTGTATGTTATGGGAGCGGCCTTTTTTCCCCAAAAATGGAGTCCCAAAGGAGCTGATGATGAATTTCTGTCTCAAGTAGTGATCCCCGTTCCTCCCAGGCCCTGTTTCTTCCTTTCCCTTCTCTTCCAAAGACTCTTTCCCACCTTGAACTGTTGGTTCTTCTCAGTGTTCACATGGCTCTTCACTTTAATTTTCTCAGCTGATGGAGAATCATCCACGTGATTTTCCTATGTTCATTCACATGAAAATTGTGATTTACTCTATACTAACTTTCTGCTGAGTTGAATCACAACAGG
The DNA here is from genome assembly GCA_013400415.1 of Scytalopus superciliaris. Taxonomy (NCBI): domain Eukaryota; kingdom Metazoa; phylum Chordata; class Aves; order Passeriformes; family Rhinocryptidae; genus Scytalopus; species Scytalopus superciliaris. Next base: position 1,130,944 of record VXBX01001580.1, read on the forward strand.
GTCTGAGGAATAGACTGAGTAGGTGGAGAAAAGAAGGGATGAAGGGAACAGGACATCTTCTTGTTGATGACAGATCAGCTCAGTTGCATCACCTCTCTTCCTCCAATTAAAGATATTTAAAGAAGCAGCTTTGTTGCTTTTATTTATTTATTTTAATGTTAAGAGATCAGCTTGCCAGACACTTTGTCACTGTTCCTTCAGATCTGATATTTTCCTTTAGGAAATGCTCCTGCTCAAACAGAAAGGCTGTGCTTTATGCAGTACTGACTAAAAAATCCTAGGGCCTGTGTTGCAGAGAAGCCAGGTTCGAGGCATTAGGAGGTAGTTACCAGTTGAGCCAACCAAAGGCACTAGGTAAGGGTATAATTCTACTGTATGTGCATAATACTTTGCCAAAGCCAGATTTTGGTATCCTGCTCGCACCTCGCTGTGCACTCTTACTGCCAGCAGAAATTTGCTGTTGTTTTTTTTTAAATTCAGATAAGTCTTTCTGCAGTTAATCAATAATATCTTGAAGGATATCAGCACTCCAGCCCTTCCAGCAGCATATCCAGCAAGATCCTGTCTCTGATTCAGTCTTCTATTTTTCTCAAACTGAGACATCAAATGTTGAGCACTGAAATTATTCTGTGTGGTTACTTACCATGTGCGATTCTGTGCAATGTACTTGGACAAGTCTGAGTCCCTGGGGTCAGAGGCACCTTTAAACAAACCCCAAAACAATCAAGCCCATCGACAGTTTACCTGTGTATTTGTCAATACACTGGAACTTGATCCAAAATAGGATACAGTGAAAAGACAATACATCTTCAAAGGAATTTCCTTTAGACCACACATATAAACATAGAATTAAAGGAGTTGAGATTCTGCACTTATTTTATTCCTGGCCTACTGCATGTTTCATCACACGCAAATGTTCTTTTTTTTCTGGGGACAAAGGGAAAGGTTTCTGCTGTGTTGTTCTATCCACTCTCTTCTTAAGCAAGCGGAAAAATCATTTTGCCTTTGCTGGGGCTTTGAATCAAGTTACACAAATTTGCTGATTTTTTTAGGCAATTTGGGTGTGACCATAATTTAAAACACCTAAGAAGGTTGGCACCTTGTGCTGTTCATATGGCACATATGGTGTATACAATGCTCAGCTCTGAGCCGATGACATCGTGGCTGTAGGTATGGCGCTGTTTGACTGGCTCTTACTCGGCTTCTGGGGAAGGCAACTGCAGTGCATGCAGGAGCAGGGAACCCACGGCAGAGCTGGCTGAAAAACAAATGGAGAGGTGGGAAGGATCAAGTTCATGGCATAAGCAAATACTCTACAAATCATCAAGAGACTATCTGGATGGCCACAAAGAGATTTTTGTCAAGGGTTTTATACAGCTAAAATCAATTTGTTCACTTCATCTGTTTTGAACATACTGGGGATGCAGCTAAAGATGTCACAAATGGTTAGAGTTGCCTGGAAACCTCCAAGGTGTCAATTGACCATATTTTTAGGTGCAGGAATGTTACATGGACACACCACAATTTCACCAGTGATTTCTTTAAAAAACGAATGGAGTCAGAAACCTACAAGGGAATAAAAATATCAGGAGAGTGAAGCTGAGTTGAAGCAGGGTAACTCAAAATCAATATTTTGCTTTTAAACTCTTAAGGGGAGGCCCAGGAGGGCTGCACTCATTTTGTCCTCCTTCCTTATTGTCCTCAGAGGATTGGCTGAGAAGTGACAAGACTGCTCCATACTTACCGCAGGACATTCCTCACTTGCAAGCCACTTGTTAGAGTATTTGTCTGCTTGCCTGCCCAGGGCCCAGCTTTCACTGAGCAGCATCAGACAATGGTCGAGTCAAACATGAAACTAGAGATGAAAAAAGGGCTTCTCTCCTTTTCCCATACGAATTTGTTGAATGGCCCTCTGTCTGCAGACTCAGATCCGTACATGAAAATGGGTCATTGAGTCTCCAGCATCCTTGGCACAAGCCCAAGGGTTTTCATTCAGGGAGTAAATTCAGTCTGAGGTGACTCCAGAAACTGAGCCTGTGGTGAGGGGAGGAAGTGGCCACAAAACTGTATCCCACCCGTTTTGCTTGTGGTTATTTTTCTGTGACTTTGCCTAATACAACTGGGGAAAAAGGAGGCAAAAAATTTTTTTTCTGAGCTGAGGTGGACAAAAGGCCAGGAGATGTCTGGGTTGCCATTTTCTCTAGTTCTTATACTGTTAAAAGATATATCCAGAAATTATTATAAGGTACTTAGGTCCTTGACTCCCAGTCTGGCTCCTTGGGGCCATGCACACCCAGACAAAGCACACCCACCCTGGGAGCATGGGTTTCTGCAGGACGAGGGGTGCAGACAGTTCACAGTGGTCTAAGGCAGACTTCGGTTAAGCCAAAGATGCTGCATTGAAAAATTCAGAATCAGCCTCTTGCGTGGTCATGTTTGCTGGACTCAAATAGCTGTGAGTGAACTACACATTCTTCACCAGGGGGACTGAAACAGAAGCAGGTGGTTTTTCCCTCCCTTAAACAAGGAGTACTTTAGAGACCAGTGGCTGGCCAGCTGAAATTATGGATGGGCCATTAAAGATGGCAGTTTACCAATATCCACCTGTGCATTCCCCTCACCTCTGCAAGACACAAAAAGAGGCCTGTGATCCTGCAAGCCCTGACCTTGGCATCATAAGGGGGTGTGTCATGGCAGAACCTCCCTCCTACCCACAAGGGAGCAAACACAGCATGAGCAGTGTTACTGAGGAGAATGGGGGCACAGCAGGATAATGGAGTGTGCAAATCTATAAAGTCATCCAGAACAGAACTTCAAAACCTCTTCTATCCAAGTCCTAAGGCAATGGGAGGTAAGTGCCTCAGGACTTTCAAAGCTGTGGACCTAAATCCCTACAAAAAGGGTGAGTCCCTTTGCAAGCCAATGAACCAGAGGCAGCACAAGCATAGGGTGGATGAATCACGATCCTTGTCCCTGCTCTGCTTGGTCCATAGCTACATGGTTCAGTAGGAGCCTTGCCTTGGGTTCAAGACCACCTCTTGAAGGAACATTTCCAGAAACATCTCTTGCAGGAGGTACAAACATTTGTGGACCCTGGGCCTTGAGATCAACACCAGAGCAGGGTGTGAAGGCTGTGCAGCATGCTGGGGAAGCCAAGGTTCCCATCTCCTTCCCCTGTGAAGGCAAGACCCTGTGGAGCAAGGAGAGTCTTGGATATAGACATGGGATTTAGTTTCTAGACCTTCAGGCAGCACTTGAGCTTCTTGGTACAGCTGAAGCACAAACTTACACAGTCCTCGTGCATCCAAACCCTCTCCAGCCGTGTGTAGCTCAGCTGCCCTGCTGACAATCAAGGCTGGGTTGCCTGATGGGAGGCCTTCAGCCAGTGTGGCTGCAGCATCATGTCAGCTGGCATGTCCTGGGGATGGAGAGCTGCCTTGGGAGCTGGCACCTATTTGGAACCAAAACATTCCAATCAGAGTGAGGATTTATACTTTTTTGAAAGGAGTCCTCCCCAGTGGTGCTGCCCACTGGAGATTTTCATAAGACTGGCCCAGCCAGTCCCTTCCGAGTCACACTACCAGCATCTGCAGAAGAACCTCTTTGCTGCCAGCACAAAACTGGCACTAAAGCTCTGCTCTGAGCAGCACAAAGCTTTCAGTTTTGGCCTGCTCTTTGTTCTTTTTCCTGCACGTTTCTTTTTTCTAAGTGTCGCTTCTTCCCCTGGTTGCACAGATTTGTAAAATGTCAAATCATCTCAAAGCCTATAAAGTCTTTGGTTCTGTTTATTCCAGCTTTGTGACACAGCCAGTGACACCCAAGTGGACCATGCACTGGATTTCAGAAGTCCCATGGAGGACAGATGTGTGCATCAGTGCCACCTCATTAGCTCATTTGTTTAAAGCCCTCAAACAATCCACTTCCATGCAGATGGAAATCCCAGCCTCCTCCTTTTTCACTTACATGTGGATTCTCCCCCGGCAGATAGGAATTGATCTGCTCGGTTAAAAAACTTCAAGCCCCTACAATTCTGGTCTTTGACCCTACCCTAAAACTAATTTGAACTATTCTCAGCTGATCTGGAGTTGAAGGAGACGGCTTTTAACTGGAAATACCTTATCTTTAGACAAGTAATTGTTGTTAATTAAACCAGTAGAGAGACATTAGTCTCTGCTTACTTAAGTTTTAGCCAGTGAATTAACAGGCAATCCATGTCCTTTTAAATGAGGAGGTTCACATGGAATCAGACAATTCCAACACCCATATCTTTTTCCTGTGAGATCTGAAGAATAAATCCTGCAACATGGGCTGAGACTAAACTCTCCTGCACAAAGTACGCATTTCTAGAACTTGCTTTCTCTCTTTAAAACAGACATACAACTCCACCTATTCCAAGAATTATTTCAGCAGTAACAGATGAAAATCTGCAACCAGTTGCTAATACAGAAGTCACCACGTAGAAAGAGAAGGGTATGTGTGTGTGTTTGTAAGTGGAGCCTTCTCTCACTGGCACTCCTTCATGAGTAGCAAGGAGGAAGTGCTGGAGTTGTAACAACAAGAGCTTGGTAGAAAGTGGAAAGGAAGTAGATTTGATAGTGCAAGAAAAAATGGAGAAGGTAGATGGATACTTGGACTGATCCAGCAATGTGTACATACACATACCTATGTGAAAGTTTTTGGCCTGTGGTTTGAATCCCCCAAATCATGTGTCTGTGTTGGCCTTTGGCTTGTGCCAGAGCCAAACATCACCAGTGAGGCGTTACAGCTGTGCTTAGTGAGCTTACATATCCACTGGTCGGATTCTCTGTGTACTGTCTGCTTCAGTGCGCTTTGCAGTGGTGCAAAATGCCAGCACTTGACACTCGTCATTTGCTTTCAAAAAACATCTGTTGCAGTGTTAGTCAATAGTGAACTAATTTCACAGAAAGTTTTCTCAGTGACTACAAACTGGAGAAAGTCCCATGCAATTTAACAAATTCTGCCCGTGAAATATCATATGCCAAATCACATTTCTTGTTTTGCAAATTCATTACTGTGGTCCTTTCCTCTTCTTCTGTAGATTCCCCTTAAAAAAACCAACCACACAAAACCCAAACAACCCCAAAAAACCCCCAGGTCAAACACCCAATCTTTCTCTATATTTAAAATTACTATTTCCCTGTCAAGTGGTTAGCTTTAAAATTTTGTGAAACCTGGAAAAAACGTTCTGAAGGCACAGAAAATCTTTTCCTCCTCAACCACCTTACTTTGCAATGAAGAAACATCAATGCATCACAGGCCAACTGAAGCTGATCATTTCCTGCTTCACAGAAGTTAGCAAACGTGCTGGAGGTTTTTCCCATCAAGTTTTGATGGCTGCACCCTTTTTCAAACAGTATCAGTCTTTTTTTCCTCTCTCCCACTCTGTTACATGCATAGATGATTCCTATGACTAAATCAAGCCAGCAAAGGTACAGTACATTTTGTATGCCCTAATTTAGATTTAAAATTGATTCTGAAATTTTATATATAGCAAAATACCTGAATGTGATCCTCAGCTATGAGGTATTCTTCCTGAAAAGTCTGTCACTTCAGTTACTGAGGAAAGGCAAAGATGAAGAGCAGATATGAAGAGATCAAAGAAAACTTTTCCCCTGCCATTAAACCCACTCTGTGTTTCTATCTACTGACTTTGAATGTCCCATTCTATATTTGCCAAAATAAAGCTACCAAAGGCCTGTTTCCCTCCCCCCCCCCTCCCCCTTTTACCACCTTGGCTACAACAGGTGGGCACGTGCTTAGGGGATAGTGAGGGGAAAGCAGGGGGTAATCAAAGCTTTGAAGTGCACAGACTGGCAGCTACAGTTGAGACCTTGACCTGTCAACATCAGGCAGCTCCAGTCAGACCAGATGTGCCAAGGGGGTTGCACAGCACCCTCAGAGAGGGCACCTGCCCCCAGGACCTGCCTGTCTTTTTACCTAGGAGCCAACACAGTAGCAGGGTGAGAGCTGGGGGGTACAATCTCAGGCCCCCAAATCTATCAAGTTCATACAGAAAAGAGAGTCATACTGGCATTTAAATGGGATCTGTAGCAGGTTTGTTGGTTTTACACGTCTGCAGGGAGGGAAGCAGCTGGGATGACTCCAGACAGAAAATACAGACTCTGGTCCTTCAGAGTCCCAAAGCCTCTTTCAGCAAGTGGAGTTCATAAACCTCCTGGCAGCTCCAATTATGATATCCTCACTCATAACAAGCAATACCTTACTCCAGGGGAAATCTCTTTGATTTTTAATTTAGCCTAAAGTTGTCACATAGGTGTAAGAGACCAAGGCTCAAAAGTTCCTGGAGAGTTAGAGAGTACTGGCATTTGCATTTGAATCTCAGCTCTTGGCTTCAAGTGTGAGGGAGGAGAAGGGGGCACAGTCTCCCCTCTTCTTCCTATTTACACTTCTTGCATATGTTATTTTATCGAGAAAAAGAATTCTGGAAGGACAACAAATGCAATGCTTTTTTAAAGGCTGTCATATTAAAAATGAATACTTTAAATTTTTTATTTTATTTTATTTTAATTCAGGCAATTAATTTTCCATCTGAGTGACTTAAAAGTGTAGTTACAATATGTCATGAGTGACAGAAGAGATCCCAAGCAGTTTTTGTGCCTATCAGCCACATCTCCTGCAGAGCCAGTGGTTCTTACCATTTTAGCAAGTACAACCCTTGTGTTAAAGATAGGAAATGGGGCCACAGATAAAAGTCATCGCAGTCAGTAACAAGGTCAGAAATGAAACATCTGTCCTGACTGCTGCCTGTTGTGCTCAACAGACCATGTTTCTTTCTTGGATGCAGAGAGAAATTTTTGCTGTTTAAGTTTAGCACAAAACCTCACTTTTCTGTTTTAGTTCTAACACTACATGCTTTTAGTCTTCCCTGCAGTGTGCCCTTCAGCCCCACTGCACCAGCGTATCCCTACACACAGACACACGGTCTGTCCCCCTGTGAATCCTCCCGCTGGCCGGTGACCCGGCTGCAGTGGAGTTCTGTCTGTCCAGCTGCCACTGTCCAGCTGCCACATCCCCCACATTCACTGTGGTGGCTCCGCAGAGTTTTCTAGTCTGCATGCAAAGTGGAGAACAAGGAAATTAGTGCAAATACTTGAGACTAGAGTGATTGCATGAATGTTTAAGAGTGTGTGTGTGAATTTGATGGCCAAGTGGACACCAAAAGAAGAGAGAAAGAGTAAAGCCTGACCACACTGCATCATAGGTTGCAATAACTACATATGAGAGATTGCTTTATATTCCAGTTTTTCAGAGGGTAGTAAGGAGTCACCTGTTTGAAAAGAGATAAGAAGGCTAGACCTTCAACCCTCCCATTTAGGAGCATTGATGTTTAAAGTGAAATGTTTATTGGCCTTAATGAGGTTAATGCAAAAGGGTGTTGGGTATTTGCATACCAATTTCTAAACCTCCAAAAGAAAGGTGGTGATGTCTGAAAGCATAGAATGACACCCACAAGCGGGTCTCTGGTTTCAAAGTATCACTGTTTAGAAAAAATGACATCTCAGATCCTTCCTTTTTCAAATGCAAGAGCAAAGAAACTTTCACAGTAATTAAGAAGCAAATAGCTTAAAACCTCCAAGGAGACTCGGTTTTTAAGAGTTAAAATGTTTGTTCTAGAGTTCTCTGCTACAACCTACCATTAACATTAAAAAGAAGAATTAGACACTCATATGGTGGCAAGCAGCATGAGTGCTTTCTTTCCTAGACAGCCAGACATACAAAGATAGAAACATTTGACATTAAAGCATTAACAAATCTGTAAATGAACAGCCAAGAAAAGAAATCTAGTTGATTGCTTGTCAGATCATTAACCATCCACTGCAAAGTATATGGTCATTGTCTCCTGAAGCCGAAGCAGGATGGTACAATACAAATAATAAAGATAAGAGCCAGAAGACCCATCACACTATGTGGATTGTGCACTTCGTCTTTAAATCAATTTTTGTGTAGTTTGTCTCCTTTGCAAGTGATATCTGGAAGGTGAAGAGACAAAGTAACACAAGTCTAAAATAAATTGAATTAGACTGGAAAACAGGCTCACTGCCATTTTTTGATCCAGCGCCTGCCTAAGAAAAAGAACTAGCTTTGTGTCACAATCCAAATCTCACTGTTTACCTTTTCTATGCAGAAGTGGAACGAATTTGATTCAGTTAAGCACATGCCCAGCTTTAGACCTGCCCTTAAATCCTGTTTGTCACAACTAAGCCCCACTTACAGTACTTTGCTGAATCAGGGACTGGATTCAGTGTTCCCATGGATAGGCAGCCATATGCCAGGCATGCTGTGGTATACAATGATTAATTTCCCAGGAGAAAATAAATCTTGCAGAAATTTCTCTTCGTCAGGCCTTTTATTAGACTCTGCTAGATCCGAGTTCCCAGGAGAACATGATTTCCTTGGCTGCAATGGCATGTACCCTCCTAGAACATACAGAAAGCGGCTGGGCACAGTAACACCAGAGCTGGTTCCAATGCCAACAGCCAGACAGAGCTTTGCTTGCATGTCTATTAACAAATTATCAGGAAAAATAAGAAACATACCTACACCTGGAACAACCTTGCTGTGCCACAAGCTCACCCTTCCCAACTGCCCACCACCCAGCATCCCCTTCCTTTCTTGCCCATGGTAGTATCCACACAGTTGGGGTGGTCACAGGAAGCAGCGACTCACTGCCTAAGTTGAGCTGGCTCCAGCACTGCAGTGGGGACAGAGATCTGCCATTACTTTTCCCTTCCCCGGCCCGACCTCTCAGAAGATGTGCTGACTGCTCATAAACAACTCCATGAGCCGAGAGCAACCTGGCATTGCCCCGAGCTGGAGGAAGGGCAGTCCACACTGTTCTGCTGCCAGAGCAAGTAATCAGCAGAGCACACAAAGGGGAAATGCTCCGAGCGCTGTGGGGCAGGCAGGCTCAGAAGGATGCTGCTGACTGGGTCACTATGTAACACTGGAAGGAGGAACAGCTTTGGCTCAGCAGTGAGCCCACCTGAGCATCCTGGAGGGAAGGCTGCTGGGAAGGAAACTTGCTGCAGTTTTGCATTTCCCCCTTGCCGGATGTGTTCCTCTCCCTCTTTCTCTCACCTCTTGCAGTTTTAATCCACCATATACACTTTTAATGGTTTGACACCTGATGGAAATCAAGGGCAAATTAACATGTTCCTTCTAATTGATGCACCAACCTTTTCTAAACAACTTCCCTTACTCTCTTCCCTGGGAATTCTATACCCCTGCTCAGGCATTATTATTCCTATTTTACTCAAGGAACAACCAAACTTGATCTTAAAAGGACGTTGTTTATCATCCTCTTTCCTTGAAATGCCACGCACTCCCAGGGGCACTCTCCCCCCACCACTGGTGAACAGTCAGTTGCCCCTGGTGTAGGATGATATACTGGATGGAAACTTGCTGAGTGCTGAGAACTAGGTGCCTGTTCCCTCTCAACATCATCTTTCTCTTTTCTTTTGTCTACCATTATACACATGCAGCCAAATTGTTTGAGCCAAGATTTTTCTTGCTATATTCCTGTGAAGGAACTACATTGGGTCATGGTGGCAGATGTGCACTAGAGACAAAATCCACGCCAGATTAGTCCCTGATGGTTTATTTCTTACCCTGATGCTCAAAGAATGAGTTGCCTTCCTGCTTTTTCATTTTGCCTTGACTTGTCTTTTGCTCCATGCAACAGTTTCTTGGCATCTCCCAAAGTGAGGAAAATGAAACAGGTCATGATAGCTGCTGCTGCTCTCTCAGATGCTCTCTTCCAGTATGGGATAGAGGCTGATATTTGAAGAACATTTCTTTCATTGGCATCTTTTACTTCAGCATCCCCTGTGCCACACCACCTCCTTGTTTGTGCACGGCCCCATTAATTTCTCCATCCATTGGGCAGTTGGATTGTTTGGGGCTTTTCCCCTTCAGCTTGACAATACCAGCATAGTAGCAGCAGACAGTGATTGAGAATTCCTATCCTGAGATACACTTGCATTCAACAGGCCCAGGGGAAAGATCTCCACTGTAGACCACTTTAACACAGATCCATTTGGACATGCCATAATTGTAATTTTAAACTCAGTCAACTCCCTGGCTTTTTAATCTACTGATTACCATGCTGTGCTTTACCTGCCTTTCAGAAAGTAGCACAGGTGGTCAGAATTTTTCAGTTTCCTACTGATTTTTCAGTAAAAGGGAATTTACATAAAGGCTTAATTTGCTTGTGATCTATACACGATCTATACATGATTGGCTTGCTTATGGTTAGTAGATACAAGCTGGAAGAAATCCACCAACTGAAGACAAATGCAATGCAGCAATAAACCAACAGTCAACTCAGTGCCATTAGAAAGGCTTTAGAATGAAGGGTCTCTTTGTGGATGGAGAAATCAATTCATTTTAAATATAGCAAAGTGAATACAAGGTGAAGACTACCCTTAAGGGTGATGGACTCCTGGGTGGACAAAGCCCTGCTCAGTCATAGCTGAGAGCCACTGTGGGGCAGGAACAAGCAGCTGGAGGGGAAGCAAGTGTTGCTTCCACTTTGCTGTTGGGAGAAAAAGAACACCCATGGAATCATTAATCCTTGACTGCTTCAGGATGTGATACTTTCCCCACTACCATTTAAATATCCTGTTTAAACACAAAATAAGTAAGTAGTGTCCTCTAGAGTTCCTTTGGGAGCAAACCAGGTTTGCTAGCACAAAAGCTTTCAGTGAGTTTTAGCTGACCTCTGTCCATCTGGGAAGAGACAACATCCACAGGGGGCCAAACACTGAGCAAACACAGACTGGGCTGTGGGTCTGGGCAGTCTCCTGTTTTACTATACACCTGGGCATGAAGGAATTAAAGCCTGATCTGGGACACAAACCTAATCACATATTAAGGCATCATTAAAGAGTGACATTTTTCTTGCCTGCTGCAAGGTTAGCATAGTAAAAATCAAATCATCAATAAAATTTAGACCTAGTTCTGAAAACAGTGAGCATCTCCTGTTATTCTCATGTGGCTTTGATTTCATGATACAAACTGTTTGACTGCACACCAGGCTTGTGATACTACTGAAGTACCATTCATGCTCTGCCCTCCTCTTCCCTCCAGCTGTGGCTGCTTATCTCTGCCCCAGCACTGGAAAGAAAGCATAAGGCTGGGATGTAAGAAGACACATCAAGCCATGTTAATATGACTAAGATCTTCATGTTGCTTAATGACCCAATTGATTTACTGAGAAAGAAAGAACCAAGATACATATGCAAATAATATCAACACACAATAACCATGGCCCTCACTTTGCAAAGGTCAATGTATTCAACTGAATAGGGTCCTTGCTCTCACATCTCAAATGATTCTCATCTGAAACACTATGAAAGATGAAACTGCTTCATCTCTACCAAAACAATTTCCTTCAACACCATAGAAAAACAAACAAACAAACAAACCCCAAACAAAACACTTTGAAGAGGAGCAACGCACATAAATTCCTGCAATGTACACAATTTAATCTGTGTCATCAAGGGAGAAGAAAAAAGCAGATAAGTCATCTATGTCTAACATGATGTAGTGAGAGTATTGTCATCATCTTTGGGTTCTTTTGTAAATAAAATAAACATAAAAAGACAAGGAATTTTCTCACCTAATTTTCCTGTAGAACTGATAATTAAGTGTTGTTGGCTGCATCACCAGCACACATTTGTGATAGTTGATTTAGTGCCTCTGCATATTTAGAAGCTAAAAATTTTCTTTTGCGGGGTAAAAATACCTGTTTCATGGCCTTTTCTCTCCTTCAAGTAATAAGTCAGCTTTCATTTTTTTAGAACTTTCCATTAGTGAAAAGACTTTTTTTTTTTTAAATCTCTCACGTATCTGGGACATCACTTGAAAAGTATTTACAGTGACTATTGTAGAATGGGTTTCAATATATTAACAAAGGTGTAATATGCTACTCCATGTATTCTTAAAATATACATTACAAAAACACTAGTCAAAGTTCAGAGGGGCAAACCTCTGATTGGGGTAGAAGTCCTTACCTCACTGTGTGATGTTTTGCACATCCATTAATTTATCTTCTTAAGAGTGAAGTGGTGAAAATAGAGTTGAGACAATACTGGCCATGGAAAGAGATCATTACACATGTGGGATGTACTTGTGGCTTTCCTCACAAACGTGTATACCCTCTTAGTGTGGTTCATTCTTCATGCAGCAGCCCAGCCATATTGTACTGTAGAGTCAAATCTTCATGGCTGAGAGCTATGCAAAAGGAAGATGAGCAGATCATATATAAAAAAGAGATTTAATTTAAGATGTCCAAGCTGGAGATAGTCAGTCTTTGACCAAGAGCTTTTGCACGTGCTCAAGAGTTAGGTGCAGTTAAGCGAGCTCCTCTGTTCTTGGCTCTTCTTTTAGTGGCCCCAGCTCTGATTCCCGAAGACAAATCCCTGGCACTGTGATGTGTCTGGCACTGGCCTCTGACCACACCGACTGACAGGCTTTCAGGAAAAACAATGTCTCTATGCAAATCATGGGCCCCGCCTGTACCAGAGTGTTCAGTGCCTTGCTTGTAGGCACACCCCTTTCATTTAGTTTCACTTATTTTGGTAAAAAAAGAAAAAAAAAAAAACCTCCCCCAGGAGATGACATTAAAATAAACTGTTTAAACTGAAAGCAAGTACTTGTACAGTTTTCCCAAGTGTGAAACATATTTTAAGTTAAACCATTGAAAGTTCCCTGAGTACACGAGGCTTTGAAGGATGCTTACTACCAATGACACCGCAAATTTCAGCACTAACCCACAGTAACTCCCACTCATGTACACAGAAGTACAGTGTTAGCAAAATTGCTGTGATTTACCAATCCCTGTACCTAATCAAAACCTGCACACTCATACCAAGCTATGACTGGTGCTAATGTTGTGCCATGGGGTCATTTTTGCCCCCCTGAATTGGCAAGAGACATCAGAGGAGATATTAGAAGAGACTGCCTTGAAATGGCATGTGAAAATAGCCACAAAAGTATAAAAATTGTATGCCATGTGCAAGTTCTCTTATTAAAGTAAATAATGAGATAGGACCAAATCCCTAATTTAACTGTTCCAGCAGGATCAACACTGCTTCTGCAAACTCTAGTGTCTGCATATTGCACCATAAATCCTTGAGGACTTGTTAGATCCTGCAAGTCCCTCTGGGATGATTTAGGAGGTTTATTGTTTATGTCTGTATGTGGAGGCAGTAGGAAAGGTGGGAACTGTATGCAAGGCTTTGCCACAACAATTGGCAACCTGGAAAGTTGAACTGCTATTGATCCTACCTTATGTCAGTATTCCTGCCTCTTGGCACTGGTATTCTGAGCAATCCAGCAATTATATATATACATATGGTTTTCATTTTGGCAATTAAACACCAGGGACGATGAATTGAATCCTGCAGCTGAATGCAAGGATAGAAAGCCATTCTGACAGCAGCAATAAGCACAGGCTGAGCATGGGAGCACCTTCTCACCTATTCAGCCTTTACCTGTGCTCTTGCCTGTTTGCCACTGAGCCAAAGTGTCAGTGTGTGCAAAGCACTGGTAGCAACATAATATTCACCAGTGATGCTTCAAAACCAAGTCTTTTCACGACCAACCATGCCATCTTATCAATTCCAGATAACAGTTTAAAAGATATTTCTAATGAAGGGCTTGTTATTTTCCCAAGCAGAGATAGGCAGCCCCAGCTTTCTCCTTTCTGTGTCTTGCCTTTTTCCTCATCACTGTTGTGTAACAACTCAAAAGATACATGACATTTATCACAACAGTTCTCATCCATGCACCTGACAATTAGAAATGCCCAGTGGATGGGCTGGAGGCCTGATATTTATGTTTGTATTTTTGAGTTGCAGCATTTCTGTAACCCTTCGTTACCACTAGTATAGCCAAAAGTCATCACTCACCTCATACAAAAGGCACATCCACATGACTAAAGCACAGTATCTTCTCAACATGTTGAAAAGTATCTTGTGCATGAAGTCTCATTTGCGTAAAGAAACACTTCCACCAGTATTTTCTGCCCAGGAAACATGTTACAACCAGTTGCACTTACCACCTGGAAAGGATTGTCACAACCACATCTCCCTCTTGGAAGGCAGGCATCAGTGTGGGGCAATGACAAAACCTGCTTTCTTTGCCTACAGACAGCTAAGACCAGATCCTGCTCACAGCAAAACCAGATTGAACTACTGTTTACAAAAACACACCTTGACTCCACTTCTAAACAAATGATAATACTCTGTTTTTCATTCATACCTGGCATAATTTTATTGGTCACCACATCACTCCATTGGTACTTGCTCGTTACATCATGTGGGGACACTACGCTCAAATAAATTAAGACAACTAGAATTTAATTAAACAGAGTGATTTAGGGCAGGATTGAAATGACACAAATCCTGATGGATTTATGCCCAGACCTAGTGCCAGTGGAGCTACTAAGATCATTACTCCTGAATTTATTTGCAGAATAAGTAATTATAAGAAAAGCAGGTTCTTGCTTAGGCATGTCTGCAAATAATGAAACATCATTAATACGCAGGAGACTTGTCATATTTTGGTATATTTGATTTTTGAATACCAGGCTTGGTTTCTTGCTCCCCAGTCTCTGCAGCCCTGCCACCACCACTAGTTGCAGGAGAGGCAGTTTCGCAGGCAGTGGCATTCCCCTGCAGAGGCTGTAACATCACGCTGCCCAGAGGCATGGCATGTTGATTGAAGCATGGTCTCTATGTGTCATGTGTCAAGGATGATATGTCACCAAATCATCCTTGCATCTCTATGCAAGGTGTTGAGATAACACTGTCAAATCATGGGTTCATGAGTGTTTTTTTAGTATCTAATATAACAAATCACTACAAGCTCATTCTGCATTAATGTCGGTGTTACGAATGTTTACTAATGCATATCAAAACTGGAATCCATGTCAGGAAAGGATTTTAAGTGTCAGTTTACAATGAAATGCAGACACAGAGCTGAATTCCCCCCTCCAGCACAAATTACAAGCTAGTTTACACTGCATTGTGCAAGGGCAGAGGGCAATATTTGTGACACATTATTGAGAAAACAAAGCTTTCTTTCCTTTATATGAAGGAAGAACTTAATTTCAGTATATTGGTTGGCTACTTACAACTGTTGGATAAGTCGTGTTGGGAGCAAAATATGAGCTCTGGCTTGTCAGTGGACAGGTTACCACATGAACTTAGAATTCATGTTGGCTGACCCAACACCATCCAGTTGGACATCATCATGTTTTTTCACTTCTCTTATCACCACATTCCACAGCTGGACATGTCTTCCCAGACACTTCAAGCTGATCCATGATTGTGTCCGGTGCTAGCACAAGCAGATGCAGCAGCTTAGGGAAATTCCCACTCTGTCCCAGCAGATTCCCTCCATGCAGCTGGTGTTTCACAGGGTCCTATGGTTCAGAACTGAACGCCAAAGGATGCAATTTAAGGGCAATATGCTGTTACTTTCAGTTTTAATGTTTTGTCATTGCTGCTTTGAAGGGCTTTGCAAACTTGCCTTAATGGAGTGCTTCTCTTTCTCAAATATCAATATTTATTTTAACAAAGTGGTTTGGGGCAAATAAGATAAAGGGAGATTCCCCTGTTTTTAACTCCTCTTTCCTAAGCCTCGCTCATGTCTTTAGGAAGATGAGCAATGATGTCTCGATTCAGCCTTATCCCAGATATGTGTTTGTGCACGTAAGTACTTTCACAGCCTCAGAAAAAAAACTATGGTTCTCTCAAGCTGTGAGTCTCACAAGGAAGTGGTAGACTTGGGACATCAACTCTGCAGCTCCAGGTTGACTATCAGCCTGAACAGCCGCTGCCCCGGAGTGTCACTACATGCAGCTGGTCTCAACAGGCCCATGCCATTCTCCTTGTGGGTCCTGACAGTTGCAGCAAGGCCAGGAAAACATCTGTAAGCTGGACTGCTGGGAACTATGGCTATCTGAGGCATGCTGGGTGTTGGTGGTGGTACTGCCTCTGCCTTTCTGCCCTCACCCCAAAAGCAGCAGTACATTCTGGCTCACATCTCACCAGCTTTGAGGTTACACCCCCCGCGGACAGAGAAAACCAGCTTGCAGAAAGGGGACAGGGTGCAAACTGTGGCTGCAGATACTGGTCTCAGCCTGGAGCTGCTGTGGCCAAGGAGCCAGCCTGAGCAGCACAGCAGGGCAGCAGCAGCCTGTACAACCCCAACAGAGCTGTGGGCAGCTCTCAGGCAGCATCAGAGCTGGGGTGAAGTAAGTTTCAGGCAGGATTAAAGTAAGACGGTGTAGCAATGACTGAAGGTCCATGTGCAACCATGTGCTGCTCCAAGACATCACCCAGCCTGGCCAGGTTTCCTCACCTGTTGCTGAGCAATGTGGGTTTACTCCCACCACACACCTTGGTGTACCCATCTGCAACCCAGGGCCCACAAAACTTCCCTTCACATAATGTTGCAAAATGTTTGGTCCCAAAGCTGTAGCTAAGAGCCAGCATTACTGCTGTTCAGCTGATGATGCTGAAGGCAAAAGTGCAACAACCTGGAACTTGGGGGATGGAGAGAGGGAAAGAAAAGCTCTTCATGTGGACTCGTGACTGAGGACCACAGATGAAAGTATAAATGAAAAAACCCCTTCATTTTGGAAAGAGTGGGCATGCTGAGACCATTACAAGGCAAAGCAAAAGAACCGAGCTGTGACCAGCTAACAGCCACAACTGGAGCTACAACTTTGCCACTCACAGAAAAGCATCACTCATTGAGAGGCCTCAGTTGTCACACGGCCTTGAAAGAATCCAAGAAACAATTTCTGAGCTGATACCCAACTGCCTTTGCTACCACACAGGCAGTGTGGCAGGAGGGGGCAGATCCAAAGGGTGCAGGGACTGGCTGCCCCTGCATGGCAGAAAGGGCAGGGCAGGCAGCACAGAACGTGCTCTGGGGGAATCTCCATGACTAGAAATGGCTGCTTGTCCAAAGCACTACGATTACCACTTCAGCTGCTCCTCTCTAATAGACAGTGGTTTCTTTTTTCAGCACCTGAGCTAACCAAGCACAGAGAGCACCAGAGGCTGAATGATGTTTTTACCTATTAATCTGTCTTTGCAACACTCCTGGGTGAATCAGAGAGAGAAACTAACCTTTTGATTTCCAGCACAACCAACAGTCCTGTAATCCAAGACTGCCCAAATCAGAAGAGTACAAAACTTGAGCTTCAAGCCCCTGCTTTAATTTCCTTCAGCAATTTATCACCTCTTTGCAGCTCACACATACAGAACAACCAGGAAAATTTCTTAACACCCCTTTGGCAAGCCACATGGAAGCAACTGCCACAGTATTTTTTTATTATTGTTTTCAGNAAACTAAACTAGGAAAGAAAAAAAAATTAAGTACCTACCTTCCACAGGCAAGACATAATGCAAAGAGCATGAGAATCCACATGAAAAGGAAAAATAACTTTTCTTTCAAACAGAATTACATTGAAAAACATACTGAACATGAGGTCATCTTCAAATGTATACTTCTGCTACCTACAGATACTCGTGTATTTGTATGTGCATCTATTACGTATTTATACAAATTATTATAAAAACATTAGAGCATGGTATTGCTTAAAGTTTCACATAACTTTGACATAAATTTGCTCCCTGCTCCAAATCCACTGGCACGGCGTATTCATTTAATATTTTTTATATTCTATTGCTCTGGTTTGCCATTAAAATCTCCAGCCCAAGCTCAGGCAGCCTGTGTAATTTCAGGACAGATGGATTTGACCTTGTTATTTCCCATTCATATGACAACGGATTCTCTAATGAGGTGAATACTTGGGGCTCAGGTCTTTGCTGCTCCATAGCCTACATTCTCATTTTACAGTGCTGTGAAGTGGTGGTAAAATGATGCCTTACTAAATGGCAGCATTTTCCACCCACTAACCCAGCTCTTGAAAGCAGTGTTAATGACGATGCAGAGTGCAAAGCTAGAAGAATCAGACCTTAGGGGTTTATGGCCAGGAAAGAGAGCAAATGCAGCTCACTGTACTTAGAGCACTGCAGCCCTGCCACGCATAGGCTTGGGCAGCTGGTTCAGTGCTCTACATGACCTGCTTGTAGCCATGCAGACAAGCAGCCTCCTTCGGACTATGGCTGTAGCTACAACTTCTCTAATTAGTTATTTCACTGACAGGTTTTGTGGACAGGACTTTATGTCAAAGGTGATGACTTCTATTAAAAAATCATCTTCCCTCACCACACTCAGCACAAGGGTACATTTAAGCCACATTAAATGCTAGAGACACATCCAGCCCAGGTCTGAGACCACTACACAACAGATTGTCATCGCCTGCCCTGGGGCTTGTAAACCTCTCACCACTGAGACTTGTACCTTACATCCCACACAGTGTGACCAGTTAATTAATTCCCCACACTCATCGTTATCATTCTTAACTCTGCACTTTGCCGAGATGCATTTCCACAAAAATACACCAAAAACCAACAATTTGACTTCCAACCCACACTTCTTCGTTAGGTGTGCAGCCAGAGTGCTGAGGAGAAACACCCCACTGTTTCTGAATGGTTTCTGTATCTCTGTTTAGAGCTTCTTTTCTGGTTGTCAGATCATGAGTTCTCCAAAGTGAGGAATGTCTTTCTGCTGGGAATCTGTCAGTCTGCTGGCATAATGGAATCCTAACCTGAGAGCAAACACAGACCAATCTTTCCCCTCTCATATACAGATCATATAGAAAAAGAGAATTCTGCCCAAACCATTTCAATGAGTCTTCTCTGAAATGTTTTGTTATGCTACAGGGAGAACATTTAACATGGGGCAGGTAACTGTTCCCATTACCCTTTACTCTTGAGACTTTGTTTCCATGCAATATATCTACTGCAGAGGAGAAAAGCCTTCCTGTAGTTCCATTTTGCGCTCACATCCACTCAGTAGGAGGCGAAACCCCCTCTCTTCTACTTGTGTCCTTGCTAGGCTTGCAAAGCCCACTGAGAGGAGGCTGACATGCAATCCACTAAGTGCCAGCATCGCAGTTCCCTGCTGTGCCCTATCTCCTGCATGTACAAAGATATTTGCCTGCTTAGGGGCAGTGTTGTATTGGCACTGGGATATCAATTCCTCCTTTCAGAAACCGGAAATATAACAGTCATGTTATTTTTCTTCCTGGGACCATCTGCCTACTGATAGCCCTACAGCATTGTTAATGCCCCATCCAAACACTGACAAATTTGCTTACAGATGAGCTTTCATCCTAAGCCCCACGCGTTCTGTACTAGATATGTACGAGCATGTGAGTTTTTACTGCTAACAGCAGCACAAGGGAGTGTACACATGTATAGGTGGATGATGCTTGCATAGTAAACCCTATGTAACCCATAATAGCATATGGTACCAGTTAGTCATTGTGTCTCTTTAGATTTGTCTTTTCCTTTTTTTATACTATATACAGTGCACTTTCAGAAGTTCTTCCATTGTACACAGTATTTCCTTGGAGAAGGAGGAGGACTCACCTACTTGATGTCAGGCATCTTTCTGAGACTTGTCAGCTGTCTGGCCTAAGTTCTCTTTATGAAATACTCTTAATGTGGTTTACTTCTGCCTTCATTCCAGTCTGAACACAGAATAACTATTATACCTGAGTTTAGAGTGAAAAGCAATGCAATTTTGCTGCATTGCAATCTTGGAGTAAATGACCCTTTGTGGCAGGCTTAGTGGGGGAGTTGAGGTATCCACCCAGGGAAGGGGGATTTCACCATGTGGCCAAGTGGCAGTGGTCATGAGCTGAGCTATGGAGAGGTAGGTGGCAGTCCTCAGCACCTCCCTGTGCTCAGACCACACCCATTGCTGCTGTTGGCAGGAAGGGTCACTGGAATTGAGACCAGTTTTGAAAAAGACAACACTTTACAACTACCCATGGACACAGAAATGGCTAATAATCATTTAAAAATGAAGTAGTACTTCAGAGACTGGATAAATCTGTGCTAGAACACCAGGCAGGATTGGCTGCACCCTCCACATGAGAAACTGCTTCTGCCTACAACACCAGGCTTCTGATAGTGCAGCTCACATGGAGACACCAGCTGTGCTGGTCAAAGCTTTTACTTTTCCCTTAGTGTAACTGCATCCACAGAGGTCTTTCAGTAGTACAGAACTGCTGTTAAAAAAAAAAAAAAAAGTCACACTTCAAATCAGGAGTATTTTTCTGGTAAGAGTTGCTAGAGTGTGATCTTTAAAGCACTTTACACTTGTGATTCTCCTCTGTTGTGCTCATCCTGCACCACAGCACTGCAGGAATCAGGAGCACTCACATAACATCAGTAGGCAGTCTTCCCTGGTCACAGCATGTGCCCGAAGTATATATTAAATGCCCATCAATATTTGGCATAAGGAAACTATTTGCCATCCCACTGTCACCCAAAGACATTTCAGCTTTAAAGCTGTACCTGTACAGCTTTAAATTAAACCTGCACCCACACAGCTTTAAATTAAACTTGCTGGGGATTGCTTTTGGCCACCGAGGGCAGCCAGCACAGTATGGCCTGCGTCTATGCTACCGGCTGCTCTTCTCTTCCAAAACCTGCCTCTGGTCTGGTCACTGGGAATGGCCCGTGCTGGCTCCCAAGCACTGCCTGCTACCTGCAGGGAGGGCTGCTGCCTGCTTGGACTGGGTACCAGCACAGATGACTGAGTTCCCGTCCTAGGGATTTTCCCTGCCTCTGTTTTTTGACTCAGATGGATGCAGACAAGGCGTCTGCACAGGCTGCAACACGTGCTGAAGATCTTTGCTTACGTTATTGCACAGAAGGATTAGGACTCCACAGGCTTGGGTCAGCAAACAGTCTTCACAAAGAACAGTTCAGCAAAGCATTTACACATATGCTTAGCTATAAATCCCCCGAAATCTGGAATAAATAGGTTGTGTTTCTGTGCTTTTCCATAGCAAAGTGGAAGACTAGTAGGAAATGCAGGTCCTCTGGATGCCTCCAGCAGCCTTGCAGCACACATGTGGTACACATCATGATTTCCACACAGCATTTAACCAGAACCTTCCCACCTTTGACCGTGAAGATAGGGTCCCTGCAGTCTATTTTATCCCCCCAGTGGCCTGACATATCTCAGTGACTTGACAGCTCTAGACATGAGGAAACAGAGAACTCACAGAAGAATGCAACAGCTATAGCTACTGTAAGAAAGGAACGCTTTGCAGGGGCAAATAATTACATTTACTAGACCAATTAAGACAGTTGGCAATAACAGACTTAAAAAAAAAATAAATTCCAAAATGTTATCCCTTTTTTCTGACTATCCACCTTGATATTTTCCTTAGACCAGTGCCGCTGTTATTGTTAAAATTACTCTTGCTCTCTGTGGAGGAGTGGATCACCTAAAAGAGCCACACCTGCTGCTTCCAGACATGAGCCAACCACTTCATACCCATGCCAGAGTAATCTGTCTCCCTTTCCATGGAATAATCCCATGAACCCAGGATTTGAGGACTAACCAGCCCAGCTTTCAAGAGATCCATGGCTAAAGCAAAGAGTACCTTCCCAATCCATTGTGTGAGCATCATGTCTACAGATAAAGTCGTACTGGTTAGACAAACAGGGGATTACATTAGATCAGATCAAATCAGATTTGATTAGCTCAGAATTAATTCAAGATGCATGCCTTATCTCTTGTCAGGGTTTTTGCTCTCATGCTGGGATTTTAGAAAGCTATGAAACATCCTGAATGGTTAAAAATTATAAATATATTTTAATTCTGCCCACAATTTGTGATTTTGCTAATGTTA
Organism: Scytalopus superciliaris; assembly: GCA_013400415.1. Taxonomy (NCBI): domain Eukaryota; kingdom Metazoa; phylum Chordata; class Aves; order Passeriformes; family Rhinocryptidae; genus Scytalopus; species Scytalopus superciliaris. The sequence goes on from VXBX01001580.1 coordinate 1,152,788, forward strand.
AAGATTTAAGAGGTGACTTAGGTGTAAAACCACATTGTAATCCTGTTCATGACAGATGTAGTGTATTACCAACAGTGTTGGAAGTGCTAAATGACAACGTCACATGGACAATTTTTAGCTGGGAAGGAGAGATTAACTCATTTAAAGGATAAATAAACACCGCATGTTTAAAGATTCTCACAGTAAAAAGTAAATACCTTCTGAACACAATGATTCCTCTCTCGGGATATGGTCGCACTATACAAAACCAGTAGCAATGTAATGTTCCCAACCCGAAATAGCTGCTACACTTCCGTTCTTAAGGTTGTTAGACCAAACTTTTGCATATCCTAAAACTCTGAATGGGCCAATGAACCAGAGGGAGCTTCCTCTATGTTAAACATTGTGCAGATTAAATGCTGAGTTCTTACTCCCTGATAGGATCCTTCCATCTCCTTGTCCTCGTTTTTTCCTGTTGAAACAAGGGCTCAGGTCCAGACACCTTAGGTTCTCAGCCGGCCTGGAGACTCTCACTTCTCTCTGTGCATATGAGGGGAAATGCCACTCTTCTAGTTTTCGCATGGGAGCATTCAATGAAGAGTTGAGGGAAAAAGCAAACTGGACATCTCTCATTAGGGGAAGTAGGAACACTGAACTTTCTCAAGGAAATTTGCTTTATATGCTTATGCAAATGGAATTTTTTAATTGCCACATATACACAGCTCATAACTTAACTTTTGTGTTCTCCCTATCTCCTCATTCCTCAGAAGTTTTTTCCAGAATTAAATAGGGAATAATTTAAGGTTCATCAACAAATTATTGCTTGTACCAGAGGACACGACCATTAGATACACATGCAGAAAAGTAGAATGAAGGACAGGTTTGGAAGGTTTTCCAAAGTTTCTCAGGCTCCTCACTGTCTACAGAGGACATCACAGAAACAACTTAGCCATGACTTAAAAGACAGAAGCAAAATAAATTCTCCAAACACCACTGATGTACAGTGAGGGACTCATTCCATCAAGCAATCAGTGACCTCAAGTTTACCCTGAAGGCGTATCAGATCAAATCAGCTTCCTAACTATCACTGCTTTTCACAGATTTCTTACAGGGAGCAGAGGAATTAGGCCATGTTGATGCTGAGACTTGTCTTTTGATGGTGGTGGTGGGATGGTTCTTCTCTTCCATAGTTTGAAAAGTTAACTGCATCGTACAAGATGGTTTTGTATGTTCTTGGAAACCCAAGGTCACAACCACAGATATTCAAGTGAGTTTTAAATGCAAGGGCACATCCACATTTGTGTGATAAGAATGGTTCAGCCTAATAACAGAGGAAAAAAATGAACCAAATTTAAGGTATTCTTGGCTTTCCTTCTGCACTTTATTTGTTTTACTGCTTGCAGTGCTCCTTCATTTATTAATATTGGAGTGGGTGAGGCAGACTGCACTATCATTCAGTCACATTTCAGAGAAGTCACCACCAGGATGGCACACCTGAAAACAACCATCCTTGAGCTGACTCTTCAAATCCACCACAGAGCCACAGTGGCTTTTGTACTGTTCTAAACAATTTATCCACTCATGAAAAAGAGACAGAAGAGGTACGTGAAGGTAAACACCATTCAGGATACTACCATACTGGGCTTGTTAACGACATCAAGAATCTCAAACATGAGATTACATGAAACTACAGAGATTGCTTCCAGTGAGTGGACAGAGGATTTCAGATACAACATTTGAAAGGCACAAGTGAGAAGCTTTAAAGTATAATGTTACTAACATAGCTAAAGCAGCCTGACTGCCCCTAGCAGATGTGAGGCAGCCTGGGTGCTCTGTCTCAGCTGCTTTCCTTGGTCTCCACCTCACAGCAGCCCCTGAGCCCCAATAAGTACAGACACATCTTCTCCTGGGAGATGTTGTTTGGAACAGTTTTTACTTTTATTCCTGCTTCAAGATAAATGCTTTGCCTTAAGTGCCCATGAGGCAGGGACAGGTTTCCTTTGTTTTGCCTCAGGGGAGGTGACCAATCACTGGGTTTCAGAGTCAGCAGATCAGTGATGAGAGTCACCACAACAGCACTGATTTAGGCTATTTTGTCACTGCTTTGGCTTTTGAACTCTGGTGACATAACTAAAGCACAAGAGGGGCAGCTGCCTAGTCCTAAGTAAATAAAGTGACTACAAATGGCAAATTTATTGTCTACCACTGGTGAGCTGAAATAAGATCACAGCAGATCTAAGCTCTAGACTGATGGTGCTACTTTGGGTAAAAGTATCCTGAAACTACATCTGTGCTATGCTCTCACATAGTTTTAACAGAAGTTATTTCATAGTTGTTTGAAGACACTTTGTTACAAGGATAAAAAGTCAAGGGGGAAAAAAAGCAAAGTGCAATAGAGAAAATGACCGGTGTCTAGAGACAGATAATGGCAGAGAATTATAGAATCATATCATTCCAAAGTCCTTCACTAGACCAGGTTGCTCAGAATTCCATCCTGGCTTTGAACAATTCCAGGGACTGGGCATCTGCAGCTTCCCTGGGCAACCTCTTCCAGTGTCTCACCCCCCTCACAGTAAAGAATTTTTTCTGCTATCTAATCTAAACCTACCCTATCTCACTTTAAAGCCATCACCCCTTATCCTGTCACTACATGCCCTTGTAAATAGTTACTCTCCATCTTTCTTGTAGGCTCCCTTCAGGTAATGGAAGGCTGCAATTAAGTCACCCCAAAAGCCTTCTCTTCTCCAGGCTGAACAAACCCAGTTCTCTCAGCCTCTTCCCATAGGAGAGGTGCTCCATCCCTCTAATCAACTTGGTGGCCTCCAACAGGTCGATGTGTTTCAATGTGACCTGTAGAATAGCAGCTGGTTCCCACACAGCTGTCCGTGCAGCCAGCTCTCCTCTCAGTTCCTGTGAAGCCTGTTCTAAACCTGGAAGCAGTAACCATGTTGGAGAGAAGCCTTGCTTTTCACAGACACACATCAGGAAGACAAAAACATGCAAGTGCAGATATATCATTATAAATACACCTTATGGTGTACATGGCTTTTTGCTTCCTCAACTGGAGTTACTACAAAATTACTACAGCTTTAATCTGACTTGAGCCTTGGCAGGGAGGCATATTACTTTAGCTAGACAAATTGACCTTATTATCCTCAGTACATTTCAGCAGCTTAAGCACCTTGTCAACTAGATTTTTAGCAGCAGAGGGCTCTTTCATTTAGTTTGCAAAGGCATGACACCATGCTACGGCTAACAACTGAGGGAAGGTGCTTTTGGATAATACCCACGAAACATCCCTGGATTACCAATGTCCACTTACCAGTGGCTTCATTTGCCAATTCATCATAAAGGGCCCACTGGTTCTGCCCTCCCCCTCTATCCCCCATTTAGAGCTGAGGGTCAAGTGTGGGGTCTACATTAGACCTGCTGCCCATGGCAGAGGTTTCTTACTCCAGCCCCAGCTGGTCTGGTGGAGGCACATCCCACAGCTGCAGTAGATGTTTCTGCTCCCTCAGATGTGCCAAATCCTACTGTGACCCACTGCATGGCCATGTGCTATATCAGGAGGTAAAAGCCACTTGTGCAACACTGGGAGAAGAAGTGGCATTAAGTCAGGTTTTGGGTTTGCCCCTTTTTTTTTCTAGGCAATAGACAAAATCATTAACTATAGCTTAGGCTGTCCCAAATTAAACTACTGCACCTTGCAATAGGAAAGGTGATGAATTGAAAATGTGCTCAGTTTTTCTCCTCAAAGTTTTGAATCAAGAACACACACCTGAAATGCATCTTCTAGTTCAAACAAATATTAGAAATCACCTCAAAATAATGTCCTTCTCATGTATCAACCTGAAGGTAACTGGCAGGAATGGGGAAACCTTACTGCTTTTGTGCTAGACCAGTTACTGTGACATTGAATATGCGTTTGTTGAAGAAGTATTGAGAAAAGCAACGGAGAATTTGTAGGTGAATGACTGAGGAGGTCCACCCTACATCCCTGGCAGAAAACGTGAAGTGCAGTGAGTGTAATGCTGCTCAAACTTGCCCCTTCAGAAGAAACTGCACAGCTGACATGCAGCTTTCCCCATTTTAGATCCCTCTCAGCCCCTCCAGACTAATTTCTGAACTTGACTTCTAACCCAGAGCTCAGCACAAAGCTGAAGTGTTTGAACACTGGACAAAATTACCTGCAGAGTGTTGAGAAGTTGAACTAGCCCAGCAATGTGTGTGGGGAGGCATGGAGGAACTTGCATACAGTAGGATTTTTCAGAGGTTATGTTATTAGTTTCAGTCAAAAGGTTAAGAGTGGGTGTAGAACTTAGATTTAAGTAAAGTTAGGGTTTTTTTCCCTTTTCTTTCGTTATTCAGGCTATCAGTAACCAACAGGAATATATTGCCTTACAAAAGATTCTGAAACTCTTAATAATTTTGCAGCTGTAAGAGAGTAGTAACTCAAAAAGACCAGCAATGAAGTGGAGGTGAAACAAAAGGATGCATTTGAGTCCTCCTTTCCTCCTCCTTTTCCATTGTGCTTTGCTCACTTCCACGGGTAGTCCAAGCCATTCTCCTTTGCTCCTGGCCTTGCCCTTGGAAACTAAGCTACCTTACAAAATAAGCCCTTTCTGATGGCATCAAGCACAGTGATGGGTTTGTAGATAGCAAGCATTTAGTTGTTTCAAAAGCCATCTTTCCAGGTCTCATGATTTCTCTTCATTGAGCTGCTTAGTAGAAATTTCCTCCATTACGTGTGAAAAGATTGCTTTTGTACAAAAGTGAAGTCTTTATCAAAAGAAAACAAAAGCTTTAATGGCATTACAAAAGCTCTTCAGAGCTAAGTATATCTTCAACCATCAGCCCCTCCTCAAGCATGCTCAGAAGGCACATCCAGGCAAAAAGAAACTTGATGGCAGACTGCAAAGATAGCAGGACTAGCATTAAATTAGAACCTGTATTCAAAAAATCAGTTATCACAAAATATTCTGTGTTGGCAAAGACCCACAAGGGTCATCGAGTCCAGCTCTTAAGTGAATGACCTATACGGGGATTGTACCTACAACCCAGAGTCTAGGAAAATCAGCTGTTCCCACAAGCTCTCAGACTCAAAAAGCAGCAAAATCAGTAAAGTAATTGCCTTGGAAAACCAATATGCAACATCAAAACAATTTCTGTGAAGAAGCAGCCAGTTTCAGTCAAATTGAAGGCTGTATCTCAAGGAAAATACACAAAAATCTTGGTTTGGGATTTGTTTAGTTTTCTTTTTTTTTTTTTTCTTTTCTTTTT
>VXBX01001580.1:1162704-1233858 GCA_013400415.1 Scytalopus superciliaris
AAAAGCACTGTATGTTTCTGTGCATGTTTTTTATTGATTTTTTAGAATTAATTCTTTTTGTTGAATTATTTCTCTCCTCAATTTGTCCATTTCTTCCTGACTACTCTCATTCTGAGAGCTACTCTCCCACATTGCACCCGATCTCTCATTTAACACTATCTTTCTTACAGCCATTCAGATTTAAATTCTGCTTATTAAAACTGATTCCAAGTGATCATTTCCATTTCAGCTCCCTCATTCACACAAATACAATTTCTCCAATATTAAGTTCAAACAGTACCCCTTTGCAGCTTATGAGTAATTTTTAAGGTACTTTTACCACAAATAAAAAAAAAAAAAAAAAAGCCCATTAGTTTATTCAACCAAGTCTCCATTAGTCATCACAAACCATATAACTAACAAGCATGGTTTTTTATTTCGTATACTCATTGGGCGTTCAGGGTGAGGGTGGGAGTATGTCAGCTATGAGTGGGAGAAAAGAGGTTACTGAGGTTAAAAAGAGGAACATATGACTGTGTACGGCCCTGGTGCCTCTGCTGCTTATTCCCTCCTTGCTTTGCGCCTTTGCTGGTAGGCACACAGCCAGCACTCTTGCACAAAGATCACTTGCTTTGGTAGCAATTTCTACTGCACTTTTTAGTTAATGGATGTGGTAGTGTATGTGCTTGTGTTTCAGCATGTGCAAGTCCAACACAACATTAATTTTGGCCTATGTCTGTATTTTCCCCACAATATTTATCTAATATGCTTAGGTATAAAATGGGATGTGTGTTACTGGAGGTTCCCTTAAATTTGTGTTGAGTTCATTTATGCCTAATATACATTCACAAAGGCAAAAATACCTTAACATCTGCATATACCTGTATTAAAGGGATGGATCTTCCCCCCACATTCTCCTCTGAATGTTATCAGTATGAAGAATTCTGCACAGCTGAGAAATCACAGACACCAGAGACTTAATGCCCTGGCCTGTCTGAGCTCTGCACAGTCTGAGACACAGCAAACAAAAGCAAGGCAATTCAGGGCACGCTCAGTCATCCTGCCAGTTCAGTCATCTTCATACAATAACGTGGTCACCGTTCTCAAGCTGCTGCATGCCTCTGCCACTGTCCCAAAGCCCTGGGCTCTCTTTTGACAAAAATCTCTGGGCAAGATACGCTTTGACCTCCTATGACCTCAGTGTCACCCGCTGGAGATATTCCAGCTGTCACTGGGGAAACTACGTTCTGAGTTCTGTACTTTCTTCATGAAGGGCATGCCCGTGGCAGTGAGCTGCTCCTCTCTGCCAGGCAGATCAGACAACGGCTGCAGCTGCACAAGCCAAGGGAGATGCAGGTCAAGGCTTTCTCTCACAGCAGGGTCAACCAGCTTGTGTAAGTTCTGTTCCAGGATGGTCTGACATATTCACCCATCACCATCTCCAACCAGCACTGGCAGGTGTCTCCAGGCACTGTCCCACCCCAAACCACAAAACCACCAATGCCCACACAGGATCAGTCCAGGGGTGGCTCAGCACTCCCAGAGAAACCTGTGGGAGGACTGAGCTGGAAGGGCTGCCCTCATGGAAATCTCCACCTCTGCTGGAAAGAGGGGGGCAATGGCTGTCTTTTCCTCTTCTCCCCTGCCTCAGAAGTTTCCTGCTCAGCTCCAGTGAACTTTGTTCATTATTTGTAATTAGAAAGCAGAAAGCAGTTCTTGTCTTCCCCATAGTTCATACTCTAAAGCAACACTCAAAGAACAGGGAAACAGCTGAAATCTAGGCCATTTCAAAAACTTAACGGCAGACCTAATCACTACACCTGTCCCTGAATCCCCCCTAAAAATGTTTGTGGTTTTGCATCACATTTTCCTACATTAAAAAAAAATTAAAATAAAAATTATCTTTTTTGTTGCCAGTTGAAGAACCCACAAACAAATAGGCAAATGTGACTAAGTGGTTAAGCAGAGAAAACAATGGAAATGTGTATGCACCAAGGGCTGTCAACAGTGCCACAGAAAGAATTGGAGAGACAAAAAATTCTTTAAGCCCTCGTAACAACAAAATGTCAAAACCAAACAAATAACAGACAGAAGTAGGAGCTAAGTGTTGACTGTGCCTCGTTAAGGCTTCAGTGAGCAAACAAGCCCTTGCCTTCGCCTGTGGTGCCCTAATCCAGCCCTGGGACTCTCTTGCAGCTTTCAGGGATGGCTATTTGGAATCCTTCCTCCTCCCTCCCACCCTGACCCTTTAATTATTGTTAATAGAACCTGACTAGAATTCTGTCCTGACATTCAGATATGCATATTTGTAGTGCCTGTGTATTTTTATTTCTTCTTTCCTTTCTTTTTTTTGTTCTTCCAATATTGTTTTAGTCTCCTTTTTATGTTTTTGTGCTGTAACATAGACAACGTTATGAATTTCCTGACTTCTGTGGGTTAGATAGGAAACTCAATGTTACTATTTTAGTGTAGAATGCAGCCATTTTTGTGGTCGTATTTATCATAGCTGAGCTAAACTCAACAGGAAACAGCATTTCTATTTGCCTGTTGGCTCAGGGTGCATATCCCACATCTATAGTGCAGAAAAAAACTGATAAACTGATGGGAAACTGATGAAGGCCAATTTAGACAGAAGGAATTGAGAAGTGCTCTGCTGGTGTCCAAGTATGAACTATATAAAAATATAGAAAATATATAAAATACTCTGCTGTTCTGCATTCAGAAATTAGTGTGAAGTCAGGACTAGCTACAAAGCCTTGGTTATCAAACTGCCCTTGTTTTCATGCTCGGGGAGGGAAGGAAGCTTCAAAAGGGAGACCTCCACAAACAAGCTTAGACTGCACCCTCACTTTAATTTTTTTTCTTAGTAACTGTCCCAGCTACTCTTTTTTTTTTTTCATATTCATTCTAAGACACAGTTGCCAGAAATCCCTGGGTAGAAGAATCCAACCTAGGGAATCAGAAAATACATACTTATACATTTGTTTGTTTTCTGGGAAAACTCACAAATCCACACACAGCAAGGTTTAGTACAAAACACCTTTGCAAGTCCCTTCTGTCCCTGAGATCAGGAGCCTGCAGCAAGGATACTAAGAAATACCTATGGTTTGGGCGGGTAGGGAGCTGGGTCTCAAACTATACTATTTTGAGGGGAATCTGTGGGAAATGGTACTGGCCCACCTTGCACTGACCCCAGCAATGTACTGGCCTCTCCTGACCTCTTTCAAAAGAAAAGGTTTCTCAGAGTTTGTTCTCTACAGGGTCTAACATCATGATTAAACTCAATGACAAATATAATTCACACAACACCCTTGGAGGTTTACCTTATTCTTACTCCGTTCAACCACAATTCACTCACTCTTCCTCTAATACACTGCAGTTCTGGAACCTCAAGAACTGCCTGTCCCTCCTTGCTCGAATAGGTATGGGGGTGCAAAGGGCCGTGGTGGAGCAATGCTCCTCGTTCATCCCTTTCCAAGCTGAATGTCCCATTTCTGAATTTGGAAGCCTTGTTCTGTATGAGAATCTTGGGGAGGCTTGGCACAGCCCTTTTTAGATTTTATCTGGGTTGATACCTTGTGGTGATAGGGTTGAAGGACTTGCCAGGGTCATACACTTCCTCTGTGATCTCCACCCAAGCCACTTGAAAAAAAAAAGGTGCTGTGAAAACATGAAGCTCACTTTCTATCAGGCAAGTCTGTATTTGTGGCAATAAAAGGCAATACTGAATATGAGCCTCTGCAGGGGGGCCTGTTACAAGCAAGGTTTCCATTTGTGCTTGCATCTGGCAGCACTTTGTGTAGCGACAATTTCAAGTTCTCCCACCCTGACCACTCCATCAGCTTTGCCCACCATTCATGTGGCTTCGCACAGCAAGAGGGGAGAGAAAAATGTATTAAAAATAGGAAAATGTGACTGTCAAACTCTCAACCTTGACAGGTGAAACTCAGAGGGTAGAAAAAAACCACTCCAATAGCATATGTTATTCAATTTTGCAATTACTGTCTTCTAAATCTTCTTTTTCTATGTTCAGTCTCTCTGTTAAAGGAAATCTGGGGTATCCCAGGAGTGTTTCATGTCCTAACCAATTAGTGCAATGTAATAGCCACATCATGACCACAGTTAAAAGGACCCCCAGGGAACAGATCCCTTTCTGAGAATGATGACAGACACTGGGCAGCAAATTTAGCTTAGATAGCCAGGGCTGGTTTTGTTTGCAATAGTCCACTCCACGCTACTGTTTGTTGAGCCATCGACACACTTATGAGCCAGATCCTGAAACGCAATTTTGGCCTATTAAAGTAGCTACATGTCAGCTTTGGTTGGCCCCTGAATATACTGGGTAGCACTGCTACTAGATGAAAAAACTCAGATATTCCAGGTTAGACACAGAAAAGTAGAATAGTTTAGGTTGGGAGGGACATTTAAAGGTCACCTATTCCAACCACCCTGCAACAAGCAGGGACATCTTCAACTAGGTCAGGTTTCTCAGAGCACTGCACAAGCTGGCCTTGAACAGGGACTTGGCATCCATCACCTCTCCAGGCAAGATGTTCCAGTGTTTCACTACCCACACTGTAAAAAAACTTCTTCCTTATATTTAGTCTAAATTGATCCTCATTTAGTTTAAAACCATTGCCACATGTCCTGCCACAATAGGCCCAACTAAGAAGTTTGTCTCCATCTTTCTTAAAAGTCCCCTTTAAGTACTGGAATAAGGTCTGCATGGATCTTTCTCTTCTCCAGGCTGAACCACACAAATTCTCTTAGCCTGTCTTCATAGGAGGGGTGTTCCAGCCCTGTGATCATCTTTGTGGCTTTCTTCTGGACTCTCTTCAGCAGGTCCATATCCTTACTTTGGAGGCCCAAGAACTAGATGCAATACTCCAGGTGTGATCTCACCAAAGTGAAGTAGGGGGGAAGAATCCCCTCTCTTGGCCATTTGGCCGTACTGCTTTTGGTGCAGGCCAGGATATGGTTGGTCTTCTGCACTGGAAGCACACATTGCCAGATCATGTTCAGCTTTTCATCCACCAGTACCCCTCAAGTCCTTCTTACAGTCCATTCATTCTCCAGCCTGTGTTGATACTGGAGGCTGCCCTGACCCAGGTGTGTCCTGCACTTGGCCTTCTTGAACCCTGTAAGGTTCACACAGGCCTGCTTCTTCTGCTTTTCCAGGTCCCTCTGTCCCTCAGGCACATCAAATGTACCACTAATCTTGGTGCTGTTGGCAAACTTGTTGAGGGAACACTTGATCCCACTGTCTGTGTCATTGATTAAGATACTAAACAGCGCTGGTTCCAGTACAGACTCCTGAGGGACACCACCTGTCACCACCTGGACATGGATCTCACTACCACAGCCCTCTGGATGAGACTATCCAACCNCCACTGTCTGTGTCATTGATTAAGATACTAAACAGCGCTGGTTCCAGTACAGACTCCTGAGGGACACCACCTGTCACCACCTGGACATTGAGCCATTTACCACAGCCCTCTGGATTGAGACCATCCAACCAATTCCTCAGGACAAAACAGTCCACCCATCAAATCCATCTCTTTCCAAATTAGAGAGAAGGATGTTTGGGGGGAACCACAACAAAGGCCTTACAATAAACATCCACTAGAAATGTGGCCAGGAGGAGCAATTGGTTTAGCAAAGGCTAGCAACTCAAATACTGCTCCATAACTCTCCTCAAACTCCTGAGCTGACACACTGTTCATAAGGCAAGGCAATGAACCAGGTTGGGAAACTGATCCCAGAGGAAAAAAAAAAATAGTTGCTGTACTGGTTGTGTTGGGATCTTATTCAGGCAATGGTGTTCCTGCACACAGAGTCACACCAGTGCAGTCCCAAGCAGAGGGATCCAAAGTCCCTGTTGCTGAAGGTGCAGGCTGCCACTGGCAGCACTGCTAGACACTGCTGCAGCTTTGCTGAGACCCAAAGCAGGGCACAGAGAGTAGAAAATGCAAAGAAATCAGAAAATACAGTATTTTAAAATCCAGAAAACAAAGCCAATCAGGAATTTATTTTAGAAAATGCCTCATCACAGGATGCCAATTTGTGGATGTTAAACTTTTTATGGAGGTCTGGGTTCGGGAAATGTTCCACTCTCTCATTGCACAGAAGCCTTTGTTGCAATCTATTACAAGCAAGTATATATATCCATTAGCTGTATATAATTTAAAGCAGATTCTGTTTGCAATGTTGCAAGGATAAATCATATTATCATTCTAACTTATCTTTTCCATTTCACCTTCATGGTGGCCACTGTGGAAAAGTCATTAACTTGTGTGTTGGCAATTTTAAGTCTTTGATGCCATTTTGTGTCTGAAGAAAGAAATCTATCTGCTCTTTTTGATCCTGAGCTTACCTTTGCTTCTCACATTTCCTGTCTTTGTAAATCTGCTTATTAACACTTCCACTATATTGCCCTATATTCAACACTGTCTCAGTCACACTTCTGCTGAAAGTCTTATTCACACTTTTGTCTTCTCCAGGCACGATTATTGTAATTTTCTATTTCCATGGGCCTTTGCCAGGAGTTTGCTTTCTCTATACACAGGAAAGATCATAAAATAAGAACAATGCTCACTTTGTCTTGTATGGAACAGAAAGAACAAGATGATTGAGAAGTTATGAATGCAAGTCCACAGCTTGCATTAAGGGCCTGTACCTTCATCTTCTCAGGGCACAGCAGTGGGCAGTGACACAGCCAGGATGAGCAGCCTACTCTCACTTCTATTTTGAGCTACTCCCTGGAAACAAAATTTGCCTTCTTCTCACTGCCCAGCTCAAACACCTGACTCTCACTCCTCATTACACACATTTTTGAGCTGATCAATACACCAACAGCAGTGGATAAGACCTTTGCACAGATGAAGTCAAAGTATCTCAATCACTAAAATTTCCATCAGAAACTACAGTTCCTAATCTGCCTAAAATGATGGTACAGGCCAGACCATTGATGCACAGTCAGCATCTTGACCAATACAGTGCCTATAGGATGCAGGTCCACATACAGCTGTGTATATTGAATTGTTCCAGGTTATAATGGCATGTTCCTGTCGAAACAGAAGGCAATTCTGAGGCATCACTGTGAGCAAAATGATCAGGAATGGGTCTGTACACTGTCAGAGCACACTGTGATACACATGCCAATCAAACAGATTAAATGTCAATTCCCACTTTTAGCCTAATATTTGTAGGGTCTTCCAATGATCATAGCTGCACAAACAGGACCATATTAATTACCTGTCTTTTGCCAGCCAGAGTTGGTAGAACAGTTCAAGTTTCCATACCATAGATAAGAATTTATATTTGGTTGTGGCAGAACTGCAGAGGGGCATGGGTCAAATCCCACTGTGAAGTAAACATCATGAGGTCTTTTCACATAGATGCACCCAAACTGGTTTTAACATCCATCCACACACAGTCCTACACTAAGCAGAAGTTAGCATGAGGCTATTCCTCCAGCTAGCAATTTGCTATATATTATTTATATACATTATTCAAAGTCTCACAGAGTTACACCTAAGTTGACCCCAGGAGCTAAGTAAAGTTTACTTAACTAAGTCAATCTTCTAAAGAGACATTTCACCTTGGTATGAAGACACCAAGAAGATGAAAGTTCACATCTGCTGCAGGTGTTTTCCACCAATCATTTATTCCCTTAACAATTTAAAGAAACTTATTTCCAGTGTGAATGTACTTTGCTTTCCTTTCAGTCACTGAATTTTTTTATTTGTTTGACTGTTAGGTTAAAGACATACATATACACACTACAGCAACACAGCTCTTGATTTTTGTTTTCTTTAAAATAGTGACTGGAAGGTGTTTTCTCCAGCCTCCTTTGTATTGTTCCCATGCAGGCAGTCAAATGATGAACAGTATTCTAAAAGGGGGTAGGCTTACATTGTATTTGAAGGTAAAGCTGCTCCTTGTCAAATTCTACCAACCTATAATATCCCTTCCTTAAGGCAGGATCTATACAGTTCTTCACATCTTTTTAACTACATCTGTTAAAATTCATGTCTTGATTTAAAATAGAATAGTTCCCACTGAATACAAAGCTTTGACGTATGGACATGTAAATAACATGTTGTAATATACAGGACATAGACAAATGAAATAGTGAGCCCATAATATAGTGTGGGCTTAAAACTCACCAGCTAGTCCCCACCAGCTGTATATATCTGTACCCTTTCCCCCTGGTAAATTCAGAGGATGCTGGGATATGTGGTATTTTGATGCAAATGCTGGCTATGATTCCTTACTGGCCACAACATGACAGACAACACCTGATCTGGTATAAAGCCTGCAAGAACAAAGTTATCTTCACCACTTCTTTTGAATAAATTAAACCTTACAGAGTGAGCACAACACTTGTACTGAGAACCCTGTGACTGGATTTACTGTCCTTTGGAATCAGATTCTAATAAAGACAGACTAACTAATAGCTTTTGATTAACATAATTCTCAAAGAAAAACTCTGAAATCAGGTTCATGCTTGTCAGAGAAACCATATCTGAAACATGTTTAGATATAAACCAAGAAAAGTCAGCTTTACCAGCAGAGGACCACAAGAGTTGGATTACATAATTTGAAGTCCAAAGATTTTCCTCTGTGTCTTTTGTCTTAAATTAAGCAAAGCAATAACACAACAGAGTTTTCACTAGATGAAGCACATGGCAACGTTTGCAGAGTAATTTTGTTTCCCTTTTTACATTTCTCATGTCTTTAGTATAACCACTTGGATTTGTATTTTTTGCTGCTGTACTGTTTAGGGGGTTCAGAAGATGCTTTATGTCATCAAAAACACAACATAGGAGTTTTGCTGGCCATTATTTACATGTTCTGGTTGCAGAACTAAACAAGACTAGTGTTAAATAGTTTCCCTCATGCAGCCCCATCAACACCCAGAAACCTCTGAGCTTAGCCATGTTCTTGGTGTTTCCAGCTAACAATGCCACTCAGGAACTTAAAGCTTGCTTTTATTTTTCTCACTTGAATTAGCAACCTGCTCACTTCCCAGTAAAGCTGCCTGCTAACCGACTGGAATACTAACAGTCCCCCAGCAGCTTCCCACAACTTTCCCCCTGTGTCAACACCAGACATGTTTTACTCCAATTTGTTATGAAAGTCTTCCAGAACACACCAGGTTCCTGGAGGATCAGGAAGCATGGGATGAGTCCCACAGAACCAAACAGGTCCCTTGCAAAGAGGAGCAACTTGTTTGTCTGGGTTTTTCAGTGTGACTATTTAAGCACAAGTAACATTGAGCCCAGTGCCCAGATTAAAGTCACAGCTGCCCATGGTTAGCTCCACTATGAAGTTACACTGGGGACAACTGAGAGATTGTTCATAAATAAATGAAAAACATATTGTTTATAAACATTATATAGAATCTGGAGAAGGGTTTTCAGTTAGAAATAGCAGTAAATCACACCTCTTAGGAATGCAGTTATAGATGCTCTGTCAAAGATGGATTCAAAGGGCTATTTCTTTACAGCCTGTGCCAAAAAATATATAGGCTACATGAAGTGCTGCTGCAAAAGGGGATTAAAAGTGAAGTCATTGAAGCTAAAATGTTTGAGTACACCTGTTTTTGTAGTATCAATAGAGATGACTTTGCTGTCTCATTGGCTTTTGTTCTGATCATCAGCAATTGTTAGAAAAATCTCCGTTTAATAAAATATAAAATTATCTGTATTAAACATAAAATAGAGTTGTACTGTTTTACTAACTCATCTTAACTAACCACCTAAATCATTGGAAATATATTAAACATGCAACTATACTAAATGCTGCCCAGTTCTCACTGTTCTGCCTCCCCTTGTTGATTTGCTGTCTGCTTTTCCTTACATTTTTGCATATAATCAGTTTGCCTTTCCAAGAAACAAGCTTAAAATATTTTAGGTCTCCCTTATCATGAATTTTCTCTGTTCACAAGAAGATTTTCTCATTAATGCCATATTTCCACTGGGAGCTGATTTCTTCATTTGGATCTCACACAGTAATAGAACCAGTATGGTGAAAGATGAAAGCTGCATCAATAGGTACACCAAGACATAATACTGTAATACCTTTTTCTCCCTCATTTTAATGGAGCATCTACACACTGCTGAAAGCAATTCACGTGTACCCAGTGATTCAGAGCCGTTTTTAACACTTAGTTCAAAATGCCACAAAGTGAAAATGAAATTAAATGCTTTTGATAGCAGGTGGACTGTAGTTCAGATAAAATAATTTTAAGAAAAACAAGTAAACAAGCAACAAAAAGGGAATTATTAACACTAGTCTATTTTAAAACCAAGAGAGCTCTACAGAACACAGTGGACATGTGAGACAGTGCATGGCATACAGATTAGTTTCAGTGTTTTTCCCCCCCTCATTTAACATCAGGTCAAATCCTCTCTCTCTCACTGTTGTTTTTCCTGCCACCTTATTTTTGTTATTGATTAATGAATTTTAAAGCAGCTTCACACAATCAACAATGTGTTTATAATTTCCAACCTACATAACAGAATATTTTAGGACTCATAGAGGAAAAAAAAAAAAATCAAATATTTCAGGGTATTTTCCTTCATTTGCCCAGTATCCTGAGGTCAGAATATCTTTTGGCTGGGATTTAACATATTATCTAATTGTAACAATGATTTAAACTATCATAATAGAGATAATACCATCAATGTCTAACCCAAGATTGTGGTATTTAACACCCTTGCTCTGTGGCAAAAAACATCTCTGGACAAAAGAATTATGTCATGAAGAATTAAATGGTATAGCATATTACTTACATAATTTCAAACACCTCATTGAAGTTCTTCACATACTCAGTGGAGAAATATATGCTCCTTCAGCGATGGCGATTTAGATGTTTGGGTAAATTACTCCTTCCCTCATTCACAGGGTATTCTTACTGCCTTTAAGTTCTTTTGTCTAAAGTCAGGTAAGCTAAAGTAAAGTTTTAGAGAGTAAAGTAATGCAAAATGCAAGGGAGTTAGGCTCTGTTCCTGCTTTTATACCAAGTTCCCATGTAATAATTAAACGTAGCCTGTGCTTCAGTTCCACCTGGTCATTAACAGAGGGTGTTGCTTTCCCTTTCTACACCTTCACAGGTGTTGTAAGGCTAAGCTGCAACAATTACAATGATAAGGCTTGATTGGTACCTTCAAAAAGTACCTCCTCCATGAAGTGCAGGAGAAGTATAAATGATCCTTACATTGCAAAAAACCTGAATATATTTGCGGATCTGTTTGTAATTATATTTCTTCCTGTGTTTCCTCATCTGTTTCTGTGAAAGTTCTCCATTTTCATAAGACACATACCAAGAGCTTGGGAGAGATGACACCATTGGGTGGTAACTGGATTATCAGTAGCTAATCTATAGTCAGAATCCTACAGAAGCACATACAAGATCATCAAAACTATCTAAGGACATTAGGATGTATTCTTTATAAGGTAGCTGTGCCTTGTATAACAGGTACACGGAGGTAAAGAGGAAGCCCAGAAGATACCCGAGTCCAAACAAAGTGTTACACTCTTTCGCATAAGGAGAGAACTGAACTATAAAGATGTGACTTGCTCAAAGACAAGAAACCTCTGGGAGATCAAGGATGTGAACCCAGATCTTCTGAGCTGGTCCTTCTTGAGTGTTATAACCACAAAGTTCTCCTTCCTCCCAATCTTGTTGCTCACTCTAGTTTCTCTTTTGTTTCTTTGTAAATTTAGTCCTTTCCTCTCTTTTACAAGAAGTCATTATTTAAAAAAAGGAGAGATATAAAGATATTTCTCCTCCTCTGATTGTATTCCTTTCTTCAACAAACCATACCTGTACAATTAACTACTTGTTAATTACATTCCATACCATAAAAGACATACCTTAAATCCCTTTTCTCTGCCTTACACTTCTCTGTGCTTCCTGCTTTGTTTTCAGGTTATACACTAATGTGATAGTCTGAATCATTCTGGAGCAGCTTTTTTCCCCTAGATTTGTGTAAGAAAACCGTATGTTAGTGCATGGGGAATGGCAATTCCCCATCCTTAAAAATCACTGAGCGAGTGGAAACTGTTCTTGTTGCAGGACTAGCAATTGGTCATCTTTAATTCAATGAAGGTTGTGCACACAACTGAAATATGAAGAATACTAGATTCTTTCCTCAGTGTTTGGGGACCTGACTGTAACTCTTAGTCAAACTGATGAATACTGGGTCACCCAAGGACCCCTTCTACTCAAACAATTACTCACACAGATGCTCGCCGACATGAGTAAAGACTGGAAATTTGTACCTTATGTGGTAATGACTAGGAACTAGCCTAACCATAATTTTATCATACTTCAGGTCCATCCTAAAAAAAACTCATCATGAAACTCTTATTTCAAAGTGCTTGTTCCTTTTTAACTTACTTCCTTTCAAGGTCTGGGGGGGTTCAGTGAAAATGTACACAGTAGTAAGAAAAATCCTCCTGGGTTATTCCTCAGCTGCTGTCACAGGTGAACTCCAACCTATATGAGAGCAGCTGACTAAGCAAACCAAGTTTCTTGTCTTGTTTGGGACTTTTCTGAATTTGCTTTATGCTTGCAGTAAGCTGCTCTCACTGAAACATTTTATACTCAAGCCCAGTATGTAAAAGTATATCTAACAGTGCAGAGAAAACTGGACTGTAGATAAGGGTGAACTTGAAGGAATATTGTCAAGTAGGAAAATAAGAGTTCACTTCAGCAGAGCTTTGAACTCAGAAGTCTAACAGAGTTCATTTCAGCACTGCAGCTACCACATTACTCAGTTCAAAGGAGTCATGTCAGTGGCACATGGTATGAGCTTTCACAGCCATGTGAAATCAAGCATGTGTGGCTGATTGCTTAAACTCCAGCCCATAGTCAGTCACTGTGAGCTGGAAAAACAGAAAAGATGACTATAAGACCATAAAAAAGCTAGGCAATTAGGCGGTTTTCTTTTAGGGTTGCTCACATGGTCCCTGTGGAAAGAGGCAGATGGGATAACCCAGTGAAGACACAATTCTCCACTGTAAAAAAAACCCACTGCATACAAGATAATTTTTATTTGAAGCTTGGGTTGTGTACAGTGTCAGAGGTATTACTGGTCCCTGTATAGAACCTGGTAAATCTGCTTCATTCCTCCCCCTTCCACTTCTTTCCCCTAAAAATGTTCTTGGTAACTGACACTATTTTGTTTCTCTGTTAGCAGAATCAACAGACAAGCTGACAATTAGATTGAATAGAATTACTTTCTGTTTACGCTAGATAAACTAGCCATTGCTAACAACAGGTGGCCGCAGTACCTGTAGATGGGGAAAAGCTTATGCTGCAGCACAACCCCAAGAAGCTGAGCCAAACCCATTGTTTCAAACATGCAGCCTAGGCAGGAGCTGGCACGGTCAAACAGGGATTAGGCACACATGACTATCCTCAGCCGCAGCGGGATATGACTGTTCACCTGTGCTAGTCACTTTGACACAAAATGTGAGAATGGTCTTTCCAGCTCAGACCTAAGTCCACCGAGCCCACTAACCCTCCTTCAACAGTGACAGCGGTGTTTACCTAAGGCAGTGTATAAGCATCACAAAACATCCATCCTTTCTCCGGCAATGAGCAGTGCAGGGACTCTCTGAGCCAGAGGGGGTGTGTTTGAACTTCAGTGAAGTGCCATTTGCAGGTACGGTAATGTACTACCTGTATTTAAATGCAAACTAAACAATTTGGGGATGTAAGGGGCGAAAAGGGCAAGCTATTGTGGTAAAAATTTGGAATTACCACGTATAGTTTCTCTCAGACAGCACCCAGATGCTAGTTTAGACGTGCTGTTTTGTAGAAATGCAGATGGTGAAGCTATGCAGAAAGAAAGCACTTATGGGACAGGCAAATTGAGTGCGGCAGAGATCTTATCTGTCCATCTGGTTATTTAAAGGTAACAAATGAATTTGCGTCTCCTAAACTGTTATAGCTAGGTATTTGTAACACACTGATGGCATTTGACTGCAACTTAGGGAATTCACAAGCTACAGTGCAGGTGTTTTGGGTCTGGCATTTTCCTTGCTCAGTCACATCTCTTCCCATCTGCACCTTACATCCCAGTACTGCTGGGCACGGCACTCATGAGGAGCTGCCTCAGGTTGGTCCTCAGCAAATCCACAGAGCTGGGATAGACTAGGGCTCAGCTCCTGGACCTTTCCTTAGTCACCCCTCCTTTTTCTAACTGATGGTTGTATTATGAACATCCGTTCATGCTCAGAGTAGGATGATTCTTTTTTCCCCTAACACTTTGGTGACACTTACGTAGCTTGTCATGCCAATAAGGTCTCATTTTAACTGAGCTCAAATCGCACTAGCAAAACGTGGAGGAAGAAGTCAGCAGTACCTATTACAGTGAGTCTTCGGAAAGAAAGACAGAGGAAGAAATTAAACTCTTCAAAATTATACATCACACCTAATTGCATGAAAACCTTGACTGTTACTTCTTGCAGGGATACAGCTGTGATCCTAATGATAAGTGTTATGTGGGTACACATTCAACGTGGGCTAACACAAAATTAGGTCCATGGAACAAGAATGAAAGAAAAAAAATGGTAGAAAAGAGAGAAAGAGCACAAACATTGACAAAGCCAGCTGTGGACCACCAACCTTAAGGAGCCCTTGAGTTGCGATTCCAGTGTTTAGATAGCTTAAATCTGAAACCTACTCCTCAATGAAGACATGCCAGGGCTTGCAGCTGTACTAATTAAATACGTTAGGTGGAGGTTTCTGATATGATAATCAACAACAAAACCCCAGCTTTAGCATTTAAACCATCCTAATGAGGTGTTAGCACGGAAGCTCTTTGAGGTGAATGGGGAAAGTTTATACACACTGCTATTGTTCCAGCCCGTCTGGCTCTCCTCTCGAAACAACAGCGCGGTGATTACCTTAACTGCCAGGTGGAAAAGAAGTTGAATTCCTGGGCTGTTTTTGGCCTCTACACCCTCCAAGTTCTCATACGCTAGGAAATGTAAGAACAATAGGAAGATAGTTTGATGTTGAAGGTACCGGGAGAGGGAACAACACTCCTTAAATCACCAATATGTGCATCTTTGGGTGTGCCTGAAAATTATTTGAAGCGTCAGTCTGTTTAGACACTGGGGGAGTAAATGGATATTGTGTTTTTAATGGCTCCTCATTACCTTTGTTGTTTTTTTGTACAGGACAAAACTCACTCTTTCCAACACGATGGCCTATCAG
Source organism: Scytalopus superciliaris (assembly GCA_013400415.1). NCBI lineage: Eukaryota > Metazoa > Chordata > Aves > Passeriformes > Rhinocryptidae > Scytalopus > Scytalopus superciliaris. The sequence goes on from VXBX01001580.1 coordinate 1,177,922, forward strand.
GCACTCATCAGTGTGATTAATCAGCCTGTATTTGCACAGGACTTTGAAGACAGAAAAGGCTGTAGAAATCCTGCGGGTTATTACTGCCCATGCAAAAGTCCTCGAATTCCACTTCCTTACTAAGCCAGTCTTGCAAACAACTGCCAGCAAACAAACAGTTGAAGACATAAGTACATCACTTCATTCCCTCAAAGAAATATTAACTTCAAAGCCAAGTTAGGACCATTTAAATGCAAGTAACTCAAGGGAGGCTGAGCGGGGAGCAAAGGTACAGTCACACACGAAGGGACTACTGTATACAAGCATCAGCCAAGGCACCGTGCCTAAGTGGTTTTTCCACCAGCAGTAGTGGAAGCAGGCTTGTCTTCTCATGCACTTCCACTGTGCTAAACATGAGAAAAGGTTCAGAGGAATAAATACTCCCTCTTTTTTACTCTGAGACCACCTCATCCCACCAGTCTGAAAGGCAAATACCCAACCCCGTGTAAAGCAAAGGCTACCACGGGTCCCCAGGCGTTCTCCTGCACCACTCTTATTTGTAGCCAAAGGCCAAGATCTCCACCCAAAGACTTATAAGTCTCCAGAATTTGCTATCAATCAAAACACAAAGGACAGTTCTCATGTATGGCTAACCCGTGCAGAGAAATAAATGCTTTGATGTTAGACAACAATTTCTTTTAGAATTAATTAATAAAAAAAGATTTACTTGTGTCCATTGCTCAGCCAGTGTGTAGATGTCAGACCATGGAAAATGTTAAGGGTGTCTCCCAGAATAATTGTTCACTTTCAGTGTGCTCTGGTTTGAGTGGGTTTGTTTGTCTGCTTGATTTTTTAATTGACTAACCTAAAGCAAGCAGTTGAGTACCAAAAAAAAAAAAAAAAAGGATTTAATTAGACCACTGAAAATCTCAGTGCAAGCAAGAAAGTAGCCAATTTATAGGCTTACCCATGTTCCTTAGAGTTTGTTCTTGGAGAAAGTTTTGTTGAACCTTTTGGTCCTTCCCTTATGTGTCATATTACAAAATATATGATATAACTGAAGTCATCAAGGCTGTACATAATTCTTCATCAGATACAGATGACTGTGAACTATTTTCATAGTGAATTCAGTCATCTGACCCTAATTTTAGATTTCTCTCTTTATGGTCCATTCTGCAAAGCCCAAGCAAAAGCAATAGTACTGGGGCTAAATGCACAGAAAGGCCTCCAGCAGAGCTGAAGTACTGGTTAATTTCTGAAAGCAGCCCAATTAATTTTCAGGCTTTGGTCAAAATACTAATACTAATAACAAGAATGGCACATTTGCACATATTTGCAAATATAATTGTGCTATGCCTGACTTGCTGGACACAAAGTGTGAGAGATTTCTTTTTGTAAGCAAATATATCTAAGGTAAGTGTGGAAAACATGGAAGAAATAAGTGATCTATCATAGATGGTGAATAGTTCCACAGTTGCTAATGACAATTATGTATTTTTGGTTGAGGGGAGAAGGCATTTCAAAAGTATCTTCCTCCCTAATTTTCATACTTGATAGGAATGTTAATTTGCCAGGCTGCAGCCACAACCCTGCCATGAAATAGAGTCTGAACACAAGAATACTGGTTAGAGAGTGAACATTTCAAATCTAGCTTTCCTAAGGAAAACTTCCACTGAGAGCTAGTGAAGGCACCTGGGTGAGCACCCTGCCAAGGAACTTGGGAATTGCTGAAAGGCGCTGGAAAGTGTGGTGCTGTTGTCTATCCTTGGTAATGCCTCCTGGGTCAGAAGTGCTGTCGGTGCCTTCCAAGGATGTTGTGGACTGCACCTTGCTCTGCTGCCAGGCTGGACATCAAGGCTCCAGTTCCAGCTGCTGACAACAGCAGTTGCTCCAGAAAATTGGTTTGCTGGAGAAAGTGTGCACATGTACGGATGTGTTGCATCCCAACTGTGAGGTTTCACAGGCCCTTGGGACGACGACATCTATTTTCTTGCACCTTCACTTCCTATCTGCTTCCTCCTTGTGGTTTTCCAGACCTCCAACACAAATAAAACCTATCGCAAGTCAACTAGATAGCCATCTATCTAACCCAGGTAATCTGAGAAGACTCCAGATGCTGAGACTTGAGAAAATCAAAACAAAATAAAGGAACACTGTTTCCTTCAAGTTTACAGATGATTTTCTTTTTTTTTGGCCAAATTTGCAGAGCATGGAAGAAAGATGAAGCATGTTTTTATTGTTTGTTTCAATGTGACAAAATATCCCCACATTTTCCTCCCTGTTACTGGAAGAAAATGAGTAGTTAGCTCATTACACTGACACCAGAGACAATATTTTTTGTCTACGGATTTAGAGCTTCCATAGTTTCTTATTTACAGACCCTTACTTCTAAAAATGTCTACTTGAGGATGTAGCTACAGCCCTTTACATCACACATCTAGCTGGGGGAGTGTGAGACACAAGGTGTTCACAGCTATCAGGCCCAAGACCTGAAGCAAAACCATACCTGCTCCTATTACCACTCACCTGTACATCCACCAGTTGAGGATGTTCTGTCAAGAGGAATTTGCTTATCTAAGGAAAACATGTATTTTAACGCCTCTATGGAAGCCAGTGTTGATGCTGTCAGAAGAGGAAGGAGCAGTGAGTAATTTTCAGGCTGACAAAAAGCCCAAAATTGAGTTGTCAGCCACCCAGCCACCATCAAAGTGAGGTGCTGGGGGTTGCTGGTGAGGCAAAGAAGGAGAAGGTGGGAGTTTGTTCAGTTTTGACAAAGGTGGGCTTGAACTACTGTGGAAATCGTGACTCAGATGTTTTCATAGCCCCAGCTTGCATTACTCCCAGGAAACTCTCAGATGCCGAAGTCACAGTTTAGTTACATCAGTGACTCACAAGTGTGAAGATTCATATTTTAGCACTTGACAATCAGAGGCAGCATAAAACCATTTGAAAATGAATGCTGATGAAAATGAAGAACTTGGGCTTTTCTGACCACGGGTGTGCATTAAGATCCTAAATTGAGATGAATGGTTTAATTGTGCTTATTTTGGTTAACAGTTCAGTGATAAAATGAGCCTATTGCTATAAGAAAGATAATTATTTAAACCTGTCAGGAGAACCTACATTAATTTTCACTTTGGATTATGTGTTAGTGTCTCACTGAAAGGGAAGTCTTATCTCTGAGCACTCCTGTACCCTGGACTGCCTTTCTTGAGCTAATAGAGACCTCTTGTTTTTCTTTAAATGATTCCAAAATAACATTTTCTACCTCTTTTAGAAGAATCTTTTAAATTGTCAACAGCCTTCTTCTATATTTCTATAGCATCCAACACAAAGTCTGCCCTGACAGCCTTTCAAAATGAAAATTATTTGTATTATCAGCTTTGCCACGCCTTGTGATTTTAATCATAGCTCTAGTATTATTGGATAATTTTAAAAGTTATTTGTTAGTACTGATTTTTCAAGTCTTGTGATTAAATGGAGATTTGGGTCCTCTTTTGATCTTTTCAATGAAATAACTTTTCTACCTTTTGCAATGGTACCCAGAAAAAGTGAACTTTAAAAACCCAAGAACAACACTCCTCTGAGGTTTGTAAATATGTGTCTGTGTGCAAGGTGTCTGCTTATACATGTGCAATGATTTTTAACTGAATATCTTCCTCTGCTGTGCATTTTTGAGCCAGTGGCTGAAGGCATTGAACAGCCATCAAAAATACTGTAACTGGTTTTTTCAGTGGCTCTTTAATGTGAACTAAGTTAAAGGAATCATCATTAATGCAGAACTATCTGTTTACCTGGTGTCTTGAAATAGATAAAGTGTGATCCATTAGACTCATCTTTTTGCCCCGGGGTATTAAGAGCTAACGCATTTTATTAACTGAGATTGTAGCACAAAGTGGCATATGGCGTTTTAGCTGGGATGATTTATGGTGACACACTCCAAAGGAGCAAAGAGAGCTTCAGGTTTCCCTGTGACTCTTGTAGCTTTTCTGAATCAGGCATAAGAACCTGAACAGAATAAACCTGTCTCTAATTCACAGTGACAGAAGTGAGATGAGTTCTCAATAAAGATGGTGACACTGAATGAGAGAGCAGCAGACCCTGTTGTTTCAGTGGTGGCTGTGCTGGACTGAGTGATGAAAAAAACATCTGAAACTGTCTTTGAACTGGGGACCATTTCCATTACCCCTTCCTAATGCTGCATGTCCTGTTAGAGATTAATATCTCTGTACAAATTGATGGTAGCTTGTTCAGTGCAATGCAGCATTGTGTTTTCCTTTAGTTTTGGCAAGGCAAGATGCACTAAGATCAATGAGGAAACAAGTTCAATGTGCAAGATCCTGCTTTACTGTCTTTACTTACCACACTCAGGCTGCTTTCTAGTTTTCACCGTGCTATGCCACAAGTGACAAGTGATGAGATAAAACAGCAGCATGAAAATAAGCTGTAAGGATGCCTTTTCCTTCCAGATCTACCTGCCTGATGTACAGGGAGCTCTGGATGGCCCTTTCTTGGGGTGCAGGGCAGAGGGACCATACCTGATTCCAGGTACTTGGGTACCAGGGCAGTGAAGTCACCAACAAACCTCCAAGTGTCAGGAGGGTGGGCAAACAAGGGACTCCTCTTCAAACAGGGCTGTGGAGGGGAGCAAGGGCTGATGCTGTAGCACATGTGTTTGCCCAGTGCCACCGGTGGAGTAGCCTTACCCTGCTGCTGCCTCCCTGCTCCCCTGCACTGGCCTCCCTGCTCCCCTGCACTGGCTGGGGTGTGTGGGGTAAGTGACTGGGGCTAGGACAAGCCCTCTTTCCCAGAATTGTCCCGTCCTCTGGTGTTGCATTGTGCCAGAAGAATAACCCTCTGCCTCCTAAACAAACCTCCCTGGAATGCAGGAAGATGATGAGCTCCACGCCTCAGTGGATGGGGCAGAGATTCTTGCCCTGGTCTTACTTTCCACTGATCACTGCTGGAGATTCAAGTCCCAGCCATGGACCCATCCACTTCCGCATGGATGAGTCTGTCTCAGATCCCATGCAGGTCCTCTGTTTTTTACAGTGTGAGGCTTTGTGTAGTAACTTAAGCACAGGCAATGCCCCAAGCTGGGCTGCAACACTGCAAGGCAGAGAAGACCATGTGGTGGCCATAGCAGTGCCATTGCTTCCACTGGAGGTGATGTGAGCCCAGCAGAAGCAGGAGTTATAGTGGGAAGGGCCTGACAGTCCATGGGTCCTTGAACTCAAAGAGCATAAAGAAGCAATGGATCAAAGATCCATTTTCTCAGATTGAATAAAATGGGTTTTCAGCTGGGAATGGCCAAGCAAGGTACTCCTGTGCAGTAGTTTCCAGGGCTGGGATTGCAAAAAGATCATGGTGGAATTTGCAATGACAGGCTTTCCCCAGTACTGTGCAGCCTCACAAGACCCTGCCTCTGCCACAAAGCTCGTGAAAGATGATTCCACCCACATGCTACCCCACTCCTAATGATGTATTGCCACCTTTATGCCACAGTTTGCCACCTATCACACATGCCACATGTTCAGGGGGCTGCAATGCAACGTAGATCAGTAAAATCATTCCAATTAAAAATAAAAGTGTGTCATTTGTTTTTTGCCTGAATCATAAAGCAGTGTGGCAGCACAACAGAGGGGTAACTGCACCACAAAGACAGGAACAAACTCTGGGAACCAGAAGGAATCAGAACTTTTAAAGCTGGTTGTACCACCAAAAATAGCATATTGTGAAACTACAGCCAGGATCTACACAAAGGGTCTGTATTTGCATCTTTGCAAATTTCCATAACATAGGAAAGCCCTTGATGTCAGCTGTTATTGGCAATAATGAGTGTTCTGTGCCAGACCTGCACGTGCCACTTTAGAAATGTATGCCTAAGAAGGGAAGTTCTTAATTTGATTATTCAAGCAGGCTTGAGACTGGTTTGCAGTCTCTTGCATCAAGATCCCGAACATCTCCTGTCAGAATATATATCCTCACTTATGCCCCATAGCTACTGCCAACAGGATCAGAAATGCTGTTTTTAATTAAAAATGTTATTTCTAAATACAGTTTGCAGTGTATGTTCTTGGTGAGAAGTGCTCCTCACCTTGTGAAATTTCAGACTGCTGTACTGCTGATCAAAACACTGCAAGCCTTACTCTGATGTCTTCTCTGCACAGGCTAAGAAAATGTGTTTGGGTTCCTCTGAAAGGCTTTCCTGGTGTAGCTGTGCTGGCTCAGAGCTGAAAAACCCATGCTGGTTAAAAGCTAGAAAGTAAAAGAGCAAAACTCCCAACCTTTTGCCATCATAGCTTATTTAATTTAATGTGGGCATCTACAATCCCGAAGGAACTCTCTTACAAATACTATCTACATTTCATTTATCTTCTGTGCTAGAAAACTACCAGGCATATTCTGTACTCCCAACCTCTACAGTGCTTATAGAGAAACCTAGTAGCAGATTAATTGATAGCCTCAAATGATTTTACTTGATCAGAATGGGCCTCACTCAGGTCCCAGAATGAAACTCATTCTTACTTTTCTGTATGTAAAAGAGGCTGTTTTGTAAAGGAACTCATTTCCTAATATAAGCTAACTTTCCACTAAGGTTTTATTGTACACTTCTAGTAATGAATATTTTCAAGGGGAGACAAGTCAGAGCCTTGACAAAGGTCATGACTTGGACCTAATAACAACCAGACTACTTTTCCCTGCTCCTACACCTTATACAGTCACTTATACCTGTTATACCTGTGGGTGTGAAATGCAACCACATTAGAGCAATCCTGTCTTACATCCTCTTTTATTTTCTTGTCATAGGTGTGAAAAATGGTGTTTGTTTCAGGACAGCGGAGGTTCAGGCCCAACATGCTCTGGACCAAAACACACAGGTGATGGTACTTTGTTGTACAGCCAACTCCAACCAACCAAAGTTTTTCTCTATAAATTTCCTACCATTCTGCTGCTAATACAGTAATTCCCCAATAGAAAAACCACATAAAGTTCAAAATAAGGTCACCACCACTTCTCGCAGGCACACCTATTAACTGCAGCATTAACTCGTTCCCTAATTTTGCATGTTCCCTCATCAAGAAAGTTACTACCATGTTATACCTGGGGTGATTCCATCCATCCTCCCTGGCCTGCCTTAGGGTGCAAAGATCTGAGTAAAATCTTCAGTGAGGGGTCTCTTAACCCCCTCACTCTGCAATGGACAGAACACTGTTCAATGTGGTCAGTAGTCCTCTAGCATCTTCTGCAGCATTCTGTGATGAGATAGGAAGGAAAGATAAATCCTGTCACAACAGACTAGGAAAGGATCACAGAGCACTTCAGCTTACCACACTCATAAATTTCAGGGGACAAATCCTCACACGCCCTCGCAATGCACGCAGTGCCTGTGACTGGTTTTGCACTGTGACTGCTCACCCCCTTCGACAGCCTAAGCTCAGATGTTCATCCACATTAATGCTGTAGTGAATCTATTCCCATATTGACAGGCAGTAAGGCAGCAGAGGCAACACTAGCTACACCATGCCTGACTAGTTTAGCTGTCCTCTTTGGGGTCAGAGCAGAGTTGATAAGACAGAGGAAGGAAAGGTTTATATATACAAAGCCTTAGAGAGCAAGCAAAAGTGCAACGGAGTCTTGTCTTCTTATCCATAAGAAGCAAACCATCATAATAAAAATGGGTTCACTGTTTGTGACTTCACTGTAACACTTGTCACATTTGATCATTTTTTTAAAGGCCACACTCTCAATTTTCTTCTTGAAGAAGCTGAAGGAGCAGCTTTCATCTAAAGAATACAAAAAGTATCCCTGTGGTTGCAGGGCAAACCGTGAGAACACAACCCACAGCAGTTAAAAAACCAGAAAGCAAATCACAACAGCATATCGTTGCCTGAAAAAGCCATGCAGTACTATAATAGCCTCACGACCCTGAGAGGCAAAACTTACTGTCTTTTGAGTGCTTGACACTGGCACTACGTTGGTTCCACTGCAATTTTGCTTAACACTCTGAACTTGCCTATGAGCCTTACTTCTGAGTGTGTGTGCCACCAGCAACATATAATTCCTGACACTGCCAAACACCTTTTCCCTTTTCCACAGTGTTGCTTTTCTTAGCTTATTCAGTCAGTTGGTAATTTCAAGCAGACAATAAGATGCTCATAACCACCATAGACCTTTCCCAAGAGCAGACTATCAATTTGCATGAAAGCAAAAAAACCAGAAGGACTCATCAAATTGTCATCACATCTGTACAGAGCTTTAAAAAAAAGAACCTTTTCTTTTTTCCTTTTTCCTTCCCTTCCTTTTATTTTTCATGGAGGTTTTCCCTGAAGCCTCAGCTCTCATGCACTGTTCAGCTGTTGCTGTGTTTCTGAGAGAGGCCCTGTGGATTACAGGGGTCCCTTTCTTGCTGAGCCTCTCTGATACTGCTAAAAAGAGAGAAAGGTTCCAAATGTTACTGCATGCTGCATTATTTCCCTTTTTCTCATCTCTCATGTGTTTTCAGTTACGTGTGCATGTTGTTGGGTTTTTCTGAGACTATTCTAAAAGCTTTTTATTTTTCAAGCTTTCAGTCAAGCACAGAGCTGAACATTGTACAGATGCTCATTCTGACAGATCCCAAATAAAAGGGACAGAGCCCTTTGTAGCAAACAGGAACCCACGTGTGAGGGCATGCACAGAGACACAGGGCTATGGGAAGCTTTGCAGGAGGAAAGACTACAGGATGGACCCACACAGGCTTAATTTTATTTTGCAGATATACAATGCCTTTCTTGCAACTTTGGTTTCACAGTTTGTCACTTCTAATATTAGTAAGTGACCAGAAGAAAACAGAATGGCAACCAACATGTTTGAGAAGAGAATATTTGGATTTCTATGCACATTTCACGAGGAACTAATCCACATGAATCCCAGCCCTTTCCTATGGGAATAGGCACTGCTGTCCATCAAATGAAATGTGGTGTATGCTTATTGTAGTAGCATTGTACTTTTCTGCCAGCAGCCTGTCATTTCTTTTTCTTCCTGCTTTGCAGACAGCTAGTACAGAAAGCTGCAATTCAGAAACTGTCCTAGATTCATCCACTGCTGCACTGTTAAATCACACATTTGATGGAAAGAGACAGTCTAAACATTCAGTTCAGTTATGAAGACTCAAACACAAGGTCCAGCTGTTTTCATGAAGCACGTTTTGATACAGACTTCAGACAAAAAAATCTCTCCAACTCCCAGTATCACAGTGCAGTTGACTAGAAACAATTTGAAAAGTGTAACTGAAGAAGTGACCCAGAACTTTAAAATATGGAACTTGCTTTGCAAGATCTGGTGTCTGCCCTTCCTCTGCAGACCAAAGATGAACCACATCTACCCATCTTCTTTTGCTGCTAGCAATAGTTTAAAATCTCATCCAAACACTAACTTTAATGGAGCAACTCACACTCCTCACTGTCTCAGGTAGATTTGGGCTGCAGTGCTTATTTCTAAGAACAATTCTGAAATAAACACCAAGAAAGTGAAGAGCTCTGTAATCTACTCTAGAGTTTTTTGTTTGCCTTTTTCTTCTATTGTAATCAGCCACTGCTCTTCCCAAGTTACAGGAATATCAAAGCTACTAGAAAAACAAAGTGTCCATGCAGGCCCTGACACTACAACTCTTGTTTCACTGGGACAAAAGATGGTACAAAAAATTTTCAAATTGGAGCTTCAGTTAACCACATACATGTTTGATTTGAAATGATTCAGAGGGGGCATCCAAATTAGTACTTTAGAAAAGACAACAAATTTTTAGTACTAAATAGCACTTTTTTTCCCTCTGAGAGAGTTTGGGAAGGCTCTTGAGTGAAAAGTTGCTGAAACAAGCACCATCCCAACCGGGCAAGGAAGGTCCAAATTGATGACACTGATTTGATCAGCTCAGTCATTATGGGTGTTACTGCCAGCAGGGATATTGCACCCTTGCCTGCCATGAAAGAATTGATAGCCAAAACAGCTCTGAGGGAGACACCAATTAATCTCCCATTTATCTTCCTGCCAAGTCAGAAACCAGTCCAGGTCCTCACTGCTGTTTTGATCCCCAGTTTCCTTTGGTTTCTCCACTGAGTAGTTTTTAAGTTCCCATTTGCAACACGAGCTGCAGGACCAGCCTGCTCAATAAACTGGCTGGTGCAGCAGTTCTTCCAGCGCTGCTGCAGCAGAGATGAGCCTAAAGGAGTCTGACCCTGCCTGACAGCGAACCCCGGGAGCACTCAGTGCCTTAATAAATAATGCAGGGCAAGTATAGAGAAGGCATGAGATGTGGGAAATGTGATATCTCAGTTCTGAAACCCAGGTGGACCAAGTCGGCAGTCTTGGATAGAAACAGAATAAGTGTGAGAAATCACTCATCCTTAATAAATAGTAGTTTCATAGGCCTTGCTGGTTGTGAGAAGCATTCAGCTTCAGCAAGTCATTGAAAACAAAATGTGCATTTTTTCACTTCAGAGGATTTAGGATTTGATTAAGTACAAAAAGAGGGAGCTCAGTGAGTAAAGGGACTAGACTCTCACTTCAGGGAATTCAGGTCAAGCCCTCTGTGAAACGAGTTCACGTCTCAGCTCAGCATCTCCAGCAGATACCAGTTCACATCACAAAACCACTGTAAAGGATTTGGCACAGTATGGCATGTCTGAGCATTTCTGCTCAGAAAGGGCAGAGGGAGGGAAGAGGCTTAGCCTGCATTAGTGCAGGACTCTATCATCCCTCAGCTGCAGAAAGCAAGCCTGGAGAGTTCTGGAAAGGATGCTTTGGATCATCTTAACCTGCAATCAGTTCTGTCCAGTGGAAACTGTTGGAGTTTTGTTGTACAGGTGAAATAAAATCCTTTCCCTCCTCTTTGGAGATGGCAGCATTGAAGAGAAGGACTGAGGTGCCCTGGGCTGGAACCTCTTTCAAAGAGGAGGAGAGAAGGTCTACACACAAGGGCAAACAGCTCAGTGTGGATGAATCATTAGCCACACTGACGTGTTGTAGGCTGTGTCCAACTAAGCTCTGGCCAGTTGTGTGCAGGTCTTCCTGCTGCAGGGAGGTTCAGAGACTGCTCTGCAGCTGCCAGATGAGCTTCCCAAGGCTCATAAAACCTAGCACACCAGGGTGAAGCCACAGCTACATGCAGTACTTGGAAAAACAAAGGCAAATCAACAAAAGCTGTGAAGTGAGGGCACCTAAATTAAAATTTGCAAATGGTGTAATTCTTTACTTCTCAAGAAGAATTCAAGCACAGCAAAAAAAGGTCACTGTATTAGAGAGTGAGAACATTCTCCCAGCTTCCCTCAGCATCTCTATAAAGATGAATTCTAGGTGTAGTCATGTGGGACCTGGGCAAGTGCAGTTCCTCCCCCTCTTTCTCTCAAAGGCCATTTTCTGTCTCTCAACCCCCAGTGAAAATAAGCAAACATCAATTATTTTTTCATTCAGGGTGATTTTCGACAAACCTTATACCTTGGTCACCTTCAGAGCTTGACATACCTTCTTAAGCTTTGCTCATTAATGCATCTCATTGTGTTCTTCTTTTGAGGATGCAAAGCAGAAGGATGTGTTCATTTGAAAAAAAAAAATCATATCCAGCAGGCTCTGAGCCCCAGGACCTTATAACTTTAGCTGTAAATGCTTCTCTGATATTTTGCAGTTGTGAACAGGATTACATTACAGCTGTGAGAACGTGCAGATGCCCTCTAGTGGTGTATTTATTTTCAATTTCTGCTGCTGTGCCCTACAGATGCTCCCACATGGAACACCATGTGCTCTCCTCTTCAGTGCTCTTCCTAAGGGAGCCAAATCACAGAGCAGCTGGAAAAGAGAGAAGATAGCATGGATAACCTCAACTCTATGTAAACCCAGGTTGTGGCATGACTTTGAATCAGACAGCCCTGTTCCAGGCTTGCTGACCTTCCAAATCAGTAGGCCTCTTGATATAAAAAGTGCCTCTAACTTGACCAAATGTGACATCATCTCCAGGTCTCAGAAAGGATGCATTTTCCTGTCAATCTCAGTCTTCCTTGACAAGCATTCACCCTTTTTGCCTACCCATTCCCTCCCAGTATTGACCTCCATCACCAAAGAGGTTCTCCATGGGAAGCACTCTCTGTCAATTAGCTGTCAAAGAATTTGCCAAGAATTGGGAACAAGCCATTCTGTCCTGTGAAAAGACAGGTCTCTCAAAGAGAGATCTTCAGACAATGCCAACCAGCCAAAACACCATTAATAAAAGAGATTGGAACTTGATGGAAAATTTTCAACAGGTCTTTGTTACAGATCAGCCCATAGTTGGTATTATTGTCTGTCCCTGTTTTCCTGTAGAGCATCTGGAAAATTGTATAACCAAAGCAAATGTATTTATCCACTCCAAGCATTAGAGAGCAGACTGTAGTATTTACAGTTATAGCCACAAAGGCACATATAGACCTATGTAATGTGTTTATCTGGTGTTTAACTTGTTACCACTTCCCAATAGAGGATAAAATGCAAAAAATGCCACCCTCCTCCACCTACTATAGGCAGGTGTCATTCACCAAGACATGCTCAGGAAGCAGCTTGTCCCTCCCTTAGAGGGAAGGTGCTTTAGACTCTTGGAACATCTTAATTACTAATTTTAGGAACCATGGTCAAAACCTAAGGACAGTCATTCTGTGGCTGTTTCTGATTGTCTTGTTTATCCCAACCACAGTGAGATGTTCTCTTGCAAGTATAGCTGTAGCAGTTCAAGAAGTTATCGAGGATGGAGACACTTCAAAAGAACTTGACTCAGCTGGCACTGCAAACCAGGAGAGTTTGTGCAGTTGCTTATTCAAATTCACAGGGTTTTAATAAAGAGATATGCATTATACTACTTTAGGTAGCTTTGCAAGAGGACCTTTAACTATGTTCTTAGACTATAAACCGTATCAATTTTTGGAAGATACATCTTGGTTGGCAGTTTAGATTACATTTTTAGCCAAGGTTGTAGTTCCCAATACATTTGAAAGAGGTAGACACTGCACTTTTTTTCCCCCTCCCAGAACACAATCACTTCTGGAGTATTTACAGTAAAGAGAGCCAATAACATTTGTATCCTGGAATGAGGATCAATGGTCTGTCCAGCCCAGGATATTGTTACATTATCAGTCAATCAGCCAAGCCATTTAAACCAGGAACATAAAATCTTTTCTAGATAAACCCTACAGATTTGTGCAGCACCTTGCGCAATGATTGGAGCCACTAGAGTTATCAAACCATGAATAAGAATTATAGCAGAAGGGAGCAGTCACGAGACTGTGTGAGGGAGTATCAGTGCCCAGAGTGCACCTCTGAGGAGACTTTTGGAAGGGTGGGGCTGTAGGATCAAAAGAAACAGTACAAATACATTGCAAATGATGTTTCCATTGAAAACAGCAACTGAGTCCTGAGGAGACCTGAAGAAATGCTGTGCTCCTGACACCCTCAAGTTTTAAATTCCCTGTCCTTGGCAATTTGCTTGGAGCATACCAAAAGAAGATGGATAACATGGGGAGGGAGGGAAACCTACAGGGATTTAAGAGTTGCTCCATGCCTTTCAAGGAATGAAACATCACTGATGACCAACACATGGAGGGGGGGTGGCCAAGGGCCCCCAAGGTCGTCTGACACTCAAGGAACAGTGTTATGAAAGCAGACATCTTATAAATAATTATAAAAAAAATCTGTTCCATTCTTTTGCACTGACCCCGGGTGGGCAATCCAGCCCCTTAAAGATGGTCTTTCTCTGCTCAATCAAAAATGGTATGAAAATGAATCATTTGACAAAGAATCTGTGAGCTTTTGCAAAATACATTTTTCAAGCCCAACCCAGAGTAGCTGCCTGACAAAGCCTTTGTGTATCTAAGCTCCAAGTAACTTGCCAGCAATTATTGTCATACAAAAAGGCCATTAACTCTTTTTTTATATTTTGCCTTTTACAACTACTTCTGAAATAACTGATTTTTGCATTATGCAAAAGGATAAGTACTTTCTCAAGGAAAATGGGTGTTCTGTAAGTCTATGTACTGCTTGCTAAAGGTACCTACAATAATGGTTTATATTGGTATTTTGCTTATTTTTATAAAGGTGTTTTTGCTTGTAAACCCTTTTTCTCTTCTGCATCCCTAACCAGATTTTCTCCAGCTACCTCTGACACATCTCTTGTGCTCTTCCTGAATGTACCAGACTCACTGAATGGAATTGAATCAGGCCAAGAAATTCTTGCCTTTCCCTGGGTCCCATGTTACTACTCATGGGGCAGTGCTGCATGACCTCTAGCAAATAAAAAGACAGGATTTGCAACCACAGTGTGCCCTATCTCAAAGCATGAATGCAGCACTGTTTGGCTGTAGCTCCAGGGAAGCAGTCTGCAGAAAACTGGCCTTGGGGAGACAAGTTAGGGTGGGTTAATAGCAAACAGAATTTTCCCCTGCTTCAGAGTAGACTCTTGGGCTTTGAGACAAGAGAAGATGCTAAATTTGCAGAAATGCAGATCAGTTATTTTAAGCAGTTGTTATTCTTTTGTCCCTACTCATTATAGCCACAAACAAAATGCAGTGATATGTAGAGATAGCTGTGCTGCATTTAAACATGTTAACTCAGTGGCTATGTAAGCACAGCAGCATGCAGCTCAGTGCAGGCTAATTTACCCTGCTGCTTGTTTAACGCCAGCTTGTATAATTCCACAGTGATTTGCAGTAGCCATACCCAATTTCCACATCAGTTGCAGCTGGGTATAGTCTTCTCGCCTGTAATTGAGTTACATACCCTCCTTGTGCACTTGCAGCTTTAATGGCTCTGACCTATGAAAAATGGCTCAGGCTGGATGGGGAAGGGGATTAAAATTTGTGTTCTTGGGGCGGTCTAGGACCAGTCCATAAACAAGAGATAAATCATCAATGAATCTAATCAGCAAGAAAAACTGTTGTATGTCAGCTACTAAAGGGAAGGCCTGTTTAATTCTGTGGCAGTGTGGGTCTTTCTGCAGTATCCAGCCCTGACACCAGAGGGGTTCTGTTCTGCACAGTGCTGTGTACCACTACTACACCACATCAGGAGAAGTCAGGGCACAAAGCATCAACTGAATGCTTTCCTCCTCTGGCCTTGCTAGTAATTAAAGCCTCTTCAGGAGTCAAATCCTTAAATCCTCCTTGCATTACTTGCACAAAAAACTCCACCCTCATACCTTCAACATCCATATCCTTACTCCTGTGTGTAGTTTCTCAAAGTTCCTCAGACAAGAAGGTGCCCTTAAGTATTGTGCTTTAAGTTACAAAGTGAAGGTAAAACGAAGTAATTCTGTCTCAGACGAGCAGGAACACAACACCAGGAAAGGCTGTGCCCCTCAGCAGGCTGTCTGCTGTTTCCAACATTGCTCTTACTGCACCCAGCCATAGGAGAAGAAAAGGCTGGGAGGGAAGGGCAATAGTTCCTAAAGGGAATGGTCACTACAAAAATAATTAAGAAGTGCAAACTGACTCAGATGGCAAAGTCAAAACAAGGCAGTATTCAGCAGGGCAGAGCCTCCACAGAGCCCCATCAAGCAACTCACACAAGCACATGTCAGAGCCAGAGGCAACTCCATGGCCCCCAACACAGCGGACCGCCTCAGGACTCATACAAGGAGCCAGATGCTCTGTCTGGGAATCACTCTTCCACAGGTCGACATCAAGATCCCAGAACTGTCATTCTGAGAAGAGGAAGAGCAAGTACAACATGCTGACACTAAACAAAGGTACAACCGGACTATATCTGGGGGGTTTTGGTTGGGTTTTAAGGCACTGAATAAAATACCTATTTCTGACATACTTTTGCTTTTTTGCATGACTGGCTTTGCTTATAAAAAGGGAAAGAAAAATCTCTGTCCTCTTGATGAATATTAAGAATGGGCCCCAATTACATTTTTCCCAGCACCACTGCCTCAGGCTGGGGAATCCAAGGAAACCAGCCCCACATGCTCCTTTACAAAACAAACCCTCAGATCACAGACTGATTAGGCAAACAAACCCCTCCCTGTCCTGCCGTGGAGATAGGCTAAGAGAAGAAACATTTACCTAGCTCTCCACCCTGTACTTCTTAGATAAGAGCCTGAGCCATTCTTAATTTCAGTAATCAAGAACACAGCCAATGACAATTGAGAAATCTGACTCAAAGGCAATGTCAATCCTCGGAGGCACATCCACCTGGGAAAAACAAACTTTGAACAGTCAAGTCACAAATACCAACTTGTTTACCACCAAAAAAACGCATAACAGAATGACCAGGTCCAATTTGCTTGCCCTGATATTTTAACAGGATCACAATTTAAAGGAGAGTGCCTAAAGTTTAACCTTACAAATTGCTAGTTTTTGAAGTGGCATGTCCCCACATTTCTGCCATTGTAAAATGCACAACTGATGTAGCCCCAGGAATGAAGTCTGCATGAAAAATTAGGAAATTAAGGCAACTTAATGTATACATTAAGCTATTTAATCTATAGATACCTAAGTTTCAATATTGGGAAGCAGTTGAAGCATGTTTGCTTCGGGTTTGTTGGGTCTTCATGCTGCTGCTGTTGTGGCTCCAGTACAGTGGGAAGAATCTTGCAAGAATGCAGGAGGCATCATGTGTCTGGGATTTGGGCAAAATTTATTCATGTGTCACACCTGGGTTAAAAAGAGTGCTTTCTCAATAATGGAACAACCTGGCCATCCTTCTTTGCATGAAATAAAGTGTTGCTTTTTCTTTATAATACTAATTATAGCTACTATTTTGTTGTTTTGTGACAACACGTCTGATGTACATGTATTATACCAGACTGTAAGTAGAACTACACAAAAGGGGATTTGGGGAGATGACACCCTCCAGCAGCTCCATCCAGCAGCTGGTACAACTGCCAGTGGTCTTTGCTTCAAATCCCACAAGAGGAAAGGAGAGATCCTTATGTCCAAAATAGAAATATTCATCCTAGAAGCAAAAAGTGCTTTTGTTTTGGTATCCCCACAAGGATCCCCTCAAGTGACTCTGTAGCAGCAGGCTGAATCAGAGTCGATCAGAGCTGATGTGGCAGCAGTGACAGCGCTGCCTGCTCAGGGCCAGCCGCAGCGGGATGCACACTGCCAAGCTGGACTCTGTGGCGGCATGTTGAAATGGGGGCTGGCATGGTTGAATGTTTTGCACCTGAGCAGACAGACAGAGAAGAAACATCCCTGGCCATCACTGATTTTAACTGGATCTGTGTGTGTGTGCTTGGTGGGAGTGGGAACCATAAGCTTTTCAGTAGTATTGCAATGACTGGACCTACAGACTGATCTATATGGGAGAAAACTTCAAGCAACTGCAGTAGTCAAGCTGAAAAGTGGTGAAAGAGAAGCAATTACTGGTAAATACTATATGCCAATCCATCTTAACATGGAATAAATTTTATTACTATAATCACAATAAGAACGACAAGTGTAATGATCATATTTTCTGTTGATGTCCCTAACAATGTCCTTCAAACTAACAGATCATCCATAATTCTTGGTATTGCAAAACTACACAACTCACCTTTCAATACAAAGATGAAGCAGGACAGTTGTGAAGTTGATCTTAACATGAACTTCCAATAAAACACCTACACAAACTCCTAACATTCTCTGGTTCTTAGAAATGAAACTCCAACACCAATTCTGGTTTAAATGTCATATACAGATTCAGAAACGCCAGACAGGTGCTCTGACAGTTAGGGGTTTTTCATTGTTTCACTCATCACTTTACCCATACCTACAGTAAATCTCCATGAAAACTGCATCTTTCATTGTAGTCACATCCCACACATTTATGTGATGACTTTAGAATATTCACATATGGTATCGAATGCCTAGGAAATGCTGTAGAACCTAAATACATGTTCTAGACATACTTTTCACATGTGCACTTAGAGGTATCCTAAGAAGGCCTTTCTCTCTCATCCTGACTTTATCTATCACACACATCTAAGAATAAATGTGCATGTATTTCAAACCCATGATACTTTCAATACTGTTTTATGCAGCACCAATCAGGTTTAAAAGGGTAATTAAAACCAGCAAGACTGAGAAGAAATCACAGTAATAAAACGTCGATCCTGGAGTGTAGGAAGTGTCAACATACAGACAGTGGAGGGTTGATACTAGCAAACAAGCTGCTTTATCTATTCTATGTTCACTGTGTTACACAGTCATACCTGATGAATCAAATCAGCTTGAACTTGTCTGTGTGGGTGTCACACACAAGACTATTTGCATACGTGAATCCACAGATGCAGGGAGTTTGCCTGCAACAGCATCATCTTTCCTTGTCATGGATGTGTTGAATGATCTGTGTTTGCAGAGTGTAGGGGAAGAGAGTGCTCCAAGTAAAGGGCAGAAGCCCAAAGGTTTTTGTCCCCATCTCTGGAGGATGAGCTACAGCGGTTATGACACCCCATTGCCCGAGTGCTCTGCTGCCAGAGGTCACCCTCCCCTGGGTGTCAGTGGTTTGCACTTAGGAACAGGTACTGTAGTGTTTATGTAATACACCCTTGGTTTTGCTTTCGGCTAACAACCAGGCTGTGAATCAGGCTAAGGAGCAAGCCCTATTGTGCTATTCCTGCTCAGGGTCATAATCTCCAGCAGACAGATAGGAAGGGAAAGGTAACAACACTTTCACCCATGACAACTGACTCAGTTTGGGGGTGTCAATCAGGGCCTTTAGCACTAAATAAGGGGCCATTTACGCCACAAGAGTTTTACTGATAATGACAGTACATTCAGGTAAGTATTTCACCTGAGGTAGCGGTTTATTAACTGCTTGTCCTGGCCTCGGTTATATTGTTGTATACAAAGACTAACTAACCCCTGGAGATCTCAGCCTCAACACAGTCCAAGTGAGTGGCCACAAAGCAATACATGGGATTCCAGGGCACCCAGTACTAAGGAAGTCTTGCGTGTCCATGAATAACATAAAGTTCACATCTTGAACTCCAGTTAATTCAACCCAAAAATGAGAATGCCTGATTCAGCACTGTCAGGTGATCACTCAGTCTTGATGAACATCCTTTGTACCAAGGCTGTTAAAACATGGTTGTGTTTCTGTGCTGGAAATAACTGCACCACAAGCAGACACAGCTATGCCAAACTGCAGTGTGCAGCAGCAGTGGAGCTGACAATTTGCACTGCAGCAGGCACGTGTCTTCTTTGAGCTTTCCTGTGCAACTGAGACTGAAAGTAGCAGCATGTATACACCAACTCATTCTTCAGTCACATCTCTACTTGCTTTTTGGACCTTTTATTCCATCAGCAAGAAGAACCTTAGTCATTCTGTCAGGTTTCAAACACAGAGCTCTCTAATTTCAAGGGGTAAATGCTTGAAAGATGTCCTAAAAGTTGGGCACTTAAAGATCACAATTTGCAATTGTGAATCCTTTGTTTAATGATCATGACTCTTAGAGTCCCCCCAACGCTTTCATACTGAATCTGCCATGAGATATTATCTGAAATGTTAAGGTGAAATTTGGTTTAAGACTCATTCGTCAGAAGGAATGCACTTAGCTGGATAGCACAGCAAATAAAAAGAAGAAAAGACTGGGAAAATCAAATTTTCTGTCAATGAATAAATGGTAAAAGGGTGAGATTTCTAAACAGTAGCTGAGGAGAAATAGTAAGTTGAGCATGATCTTCATAAACCCACTTTTATGAAGTACAAATGGTTCAATAATTTTAAGTCAAGCATCATTGTCAATTCAAAGATATATTTGATTATTCTCTTTTTTACCTCACATGTTGTATTCCCTTGACACTTTGCCAAAGTTTATTCTACTATTTTAACAATGCTAATTTGTGCTACCTATTATGGACTTAGCACAAATCTCACTGTACCTGGTGTTCTGTCTATGTACCCAGGGTTAAATCATCATCTGGGAGCCTCAATATTCTTTAATCTTGGGGAAAAAAAGGCAAGGCGAGACAAGGCAAGGCAAGGCAAGGCAAGGCAAGGAAAGACATTTCCACCCTTCAACACTGTGACAAAAATTGATGAAACATTCTGAAGCAGAAACCAAATCTTGCCATTGCCCTAAAAAGTACTCAAGATTTACTATTTAAAATCTAATTATCTGGGGACCTTCACTCATGCTTTTTGAATGTTGGGAACAATAGAAATATACTTTACTGTTCTTAACTTTTTAGATAGCCTGAAATAACTGATCCATCTCTGAATGATGTAGATTTTCTTCTGCCTCTAGCATTATTCATGGAAGATTCACAACTCTCTTCTTGTGTTTCCTATACAGTTATTGTGTTCCTATTCTTGTTTCCTAGCTCAAGAAGATCACTTGTCTAGGGCTCCCAGTTAACCTAATGAAGTTGATGAAATTGGCCTTTCTTTAGGGAGAATTTTTTATACAGATGGTTAATTTTAAGAAAAAAAATATTTCTTAAAGTCTTTTAGTTATATTGAAAGCTAAATTAGATTCAAAGCAGATGAAACTATATAAGTGAAGTGCATAAAGGTAGGCTATATGCTCTCCCCCCCCCACCCACTTTATTAAAAAATTAATGTGGTTTGTACCTAGACTTACACAGGGCATGAAACCAGACTCATTAAAATCAGTAGGAGCCTTTAGACTTCCAACAGAACCAGGATTTAATCCAGAAAGCTTTCTAATTCTGAGCATTAGAGCACTCAATTAGAACATGTACTATATGCAGAAGGACATAAGTTTTATAAAATCAGAGAAGATCATCCTATGTTTAATACCTGCTAGATTTGCTTTAGCCCCCAGTGACTGCATTAGTTTTCATTGACTTCTCTGGATCAGAATCACAGTGAAAAAAGCCCAATTAATTTCTTTAGAGACTCGACAGTCACTATGTATGAGACATAAACCTATTCATTATCTGAGCTATTGTTCCTAAAAATCTCCCATTTTCATCCTTCTTTTTAAAAGATGTACAACATTAAAAACACACTTGCAATTTTCACCTCTTGAATATTCTTAGCTTTTAACAATGAATGCTGGAAAATTGGCCAGTAATCACTGGGCTTAATTATGTCACTGATGGGCTGCATCCCTGACTCCTGCCAGAATGTAACGTAGCTCTCAAATCCAGGCAAATGGTATTCAATTGCATGTTGGGGGTGAGCAGAGGGGAGTTTAGAAAACTGGCTGTGGTGAACAAAAAATATAATAAAGGACAAAGAGGAGACAAGTATTTTGTGCTGGAGATGAACTGCCTGCAGATCATAGATTGGTGTTAAATCCTGAACTTTAGTGAGCAGGCGATGAGCTGGGTTCATCTAACACCAACAAACATGATATAGCTACAGGGTATTTCACCCTGGTTAAATACCAGATGAATTAAAGGCTGTTGCCAGCAGCTGTGATGAATGTCACTGGGATGCCGTCTGATTGCTCTCTGGGTCTTGTGAGTGAAGTATGTCGGCTCCTTCTTTGTTAAGGTCAGCATGTATTTCTAATGGTTCATCTGCAGGGCTTCGCTGAAGGCACCAGTGAGAACACAGGTGCTGGAAAATGTCTCTTTCATGCAGCACAGACTGAAACAAGCGGGACTGAAGAGTGTCAGGAGGAACTTTTGTATCAACATGTTTGTGATGTGGAAACAAGACTCACAGATCAGGACATAAACTGACAGGCATTTGTGGATGGGACAAACTTACTGTCAAAGAACAGCCTTTTTTATTTAACTTGCATAAACAAATAATTTTCTTTGAGTTACCTGATACTGAAATTCAGAGAGACTTGTACAACTTTATATAAAGGTGTCATCTTTAGGACATCTCCATCAAAGGGCCTGAAGGAAAACTGAAGGAGGTCAAGGCGAAGATGCCCAAGTTGCACATCTCAGCTCCAAAGGTCTCTGTGCCACATGCAGATTTGAACCTGAATGGCATCAAAATAAAGGGTGATGTGGGTGTTTCCATTCCCACCACAGGAGTTGATTTGAAGGGTCTTGAACTAAAGCTCAAACGTTTTTTTATTTCACTGTATAAAAATACTATTATTTTAAATAAATAAATAAAAAATAATAAATTGCTGCACTTCAAATCTTGTGTTCAGTTTTGGGCCACTCACTTCAAGAAAGACATTGAGGTGCTGGAGCATGTCCAGGGAAGGGCAACAAAGCTACCGAAGGGTCCGGAGGACAAGTCTTATGAGAAGCAGCTGAGGGAGTTGGGGTTGTTTAGTTTGGAGAAAAGGAGACTCAGCAGGGGTATTATCACTCTCTAAACTACCTAAAAGGAGGTTGTAGCAAAGGGGGAGTCAATCTCCTTTCCCAGGTACTGAGCGACAGGACAAGAGGAAATGTCCTCAAATTGTGCCAGGGGAAGTTTAGGTTGGATATTAGAAAAAAATTCTTCACTAAGAGGGCTGCCAAGCATTGGGACAGGCTGCCCAGGAAATGGTGGAGTTGCCATCCCTGGGGGGATTTAAGAGATGTGCAGATGTGGCACTTGGGGACATGGTTTAGTTTAGTGGTGAACCAGGCAGTGCTGGGTTGACAGTTGTAGCTCATGACCCCAAAAGTCTTTTCCAATCTAAACAATTCTGTGACCCTGTGATTCTTGTTCTTTCCAATTGAAAAGATGCCTTCATCAAAGGAAGAAAACATTAACACGGAAATAATACTGTAACCCACTTAGGTTTGAGTAAGTTAAAGGGAGAAAGTTGGACTTGATGGTCCTAGAGTTCTTTTCCAACTTTAACAATTCTGTTTAAAAAAAAATCTCAGATTGAGAAAGGATCCATGTTTGCCTGTTCTCTAGGCTTGCAAGGTTTTAAGTACTGGGTTTAGAGACAGTGATCCAAAGAAGGGGTTATGAGCTTTTTAACATTCCTCATCCTCCCTGGGTGATTACCTCAATGAACCTCAGTGCTCCTATTCCTCTGTTCTTTTGTACAGACTAAAGTAAAGGTTGGTTTTCACAGTAATGTCAGATTTTAGGTCACTCACTTTCCCACTCACTCTCAGCTCTTCCTCCTTCAGTCTGTCTCTACAGAATACTGGTAGAGGGATAATTCCAACATTTTTGTCGTGGTCAGCAATTGTGTAACAAAATAGGCACTGTACTGCGTCTTATTGTTCCTCGGTGAATAAATACCCAGATGTGCTCCTCCCCTGGGAACTTTCACTCACTTTTAAAAAGAAACGTTTTTTAAAGAACATTTTATCATCATTACCAACAAACCAAATTATCTAGCTGTCCCAATAGCAGGAAAATATCTTCCAATTAATTCCCACACCTTGCTCACTAACAACCTCTTGAGGTAAAAGGATAACTAAGACTTTGTCTACACCCAAGAGTAACTCTAATCCTGTATGTTGATAGCACATATAGGTGAATATAGTCAAACTGGAGCTTGCATTGACTGAACTCACTCATACCTGTCAACATCTATCATCAACAAAGTGATGGGAATCTGACCACATCCAGCGAAGGCCTACAAGGCAAGCTCTGCTGATTAGCTCATTAAGGCAGAAAGTTTTCAGGATTTGCTTGACTTTCCATGAATCAACTTTGCTGCATGTGCACATGGACTGACACTCTCCCACATGCTCTCCATGCTCAGATCACGCTGTTCCACATGTGCCCTGAATCCCCAGTGTCTGAGACACGTTGAAAAGCCACAGATGCTTCTCTGCATGTATGCAGTGGTCACTTGGCTGGCCAACTGGCAATTGATTACTGCCAAAAGTGGGCACTGGCCTCTCTACAAGATAGCTAATGTTGCCATTTGGATGTTAGAAATACCAGTGTAAGTTCCTTTACGATGTTAGAAACATCAATGTAAGTCCCTTTACCTTTCTTTTGTCGTAGCAGTACATCCCTCTAATGTCAGGAGATCTACAGAGGACAGAATGGGTACTAATTTGAAGCCTCTTGAGGTGGTGGCAAGGTTGACATGGTATAATCAGGGTTAATTCTCGGACACTTGGAAGAAACCCACCCCATAATTTAAAATAACGCACATAATTTCATTGATTTTTATAGGACAAATTCTTAGGGCTTGGTTTTACAAGATCAGTATGGCTTTCTTCCAGCTGTTCTTCATATCCAGTCTAATGTAAGCAAGTCTAATTAACAAAGATAAGAAAAAAATTACGAAAAAAACCCAGGACAGTTTTCTATGGCTGCAAGGAATTAAATTGGCCCATGGGAGAATCCAATGACAGCTACATCTGGAATAAGGGAAGGGGCATGGACCAACAGAAGTAGGAAGGGAAGAGTAGAGGAAGTCTGGCTACTCTGTCATGGCAGCCACTCTGTGGCTTCAGCATCATACTGAGAAGTACCACAATGAATATGTGGCAGGAGGTGGCCAGTTCAAAACTAAATCACCATATTTTGAAGTAAAGACACCAAAGGTTATTGCAAAGCCTGTCCTGCCATTTTATCAAAGATTTACTGGGAAAAAAAGCTCCAATGATGAATATGTTTTGTAAGCTCAAGCAAATGAGAAAAATGTGTAATAGAAGATATTCCACCCTGAACAAATACAGAACTAAGGTAGCCTTGCTTAGCACAAGCATTCTCTCCACACAATGTCTCTTGCCATGGGTGTTCTCTTTATCACCTTCTCTGTTCTACCCATCCAGCATGAAATAAAGGTGAAAGCTTCACAGCCCTGCCACTTCATCATGGCTTGTGCTGCAGTAAAAACAGAACTTGAGGTAAAGACAGACAAGTAAAAAAAAAATAAAAATTGCTGTAATTAATTCTGCAAGACTCACATGTGACAAATGTCACTAGGCTCAATCAAAGTAAAAGGTTTTTGCAATGGTGTGAAGTTAGATGTGTTCTCTGAAGCAGGACTCAGCTCAAGAAGCACCAAAACACAGTGTACAGTCAATGAACCATATGTTTCAGGAGAAGATAAAGCTCATGCCACTTGACATCATTTTGGGTGCTTCTTCTGCAGAACCATTACCATGATAATTTACAGTCCTGATGAGATTTTTGCCCTGCTTCTGCAGCCATATGGGGCTGACATGGGGCTGACAGTCACTGCAGCAACTGCCTGGATTCCCAATCACACCAGTTCCTCTTTGCTCTAGGGCTGGCAGTCACTGAATGCAACAGACACCACCAAGCTGATTCCTTACCAGTAGAGGTTGATAACAGTCCAGCAGATTTGCGTGGGACTGACTCAGCTATCTTTAAAACTGGACTGCAGTGAAGTGAAAGAATAATGCTGTGTTACAGGACTTGACTTTTCATTTAATTCTCTCCATAAAACTACTCATTTACACTTTGAAGAATATTGACCCTGAATGCTGAAAGAAAATTACTAAGTACACATTTTTCTTCATCTTCACAGCACATAATTGTTCTGTTTCGTTTTGATAGATGTAGGACAGTACTGACTTAAATTACTTGCCTTCATACCTCTCACCTATTTCTCAATTTTCCCCTATTCTTTCCCATTTACTCTCTTACCAGAAGAGGTGGGCTGGCACTTATACACTGAAATGAGACCCAGGAGAGTTGCTGTACAAACAAGTACTCCTATGTGTCACTACAAATGAAGATGCAAACTCCAGCCAAAGAGCCAAATAGGTGTTTGGGTCAAGAGTGTCTTAAGTCACTGTAAATAAATCCATTTAGAACCCACCTCAAAAGGTCTCAAACTTTCCTCATATCCTCTCTTTTCTTAACAGCTTCACTTCCTTCAAGTTATGCTACTTTCAATTTTCATTTCTTAGTAAAGGCTATCACTAATAGAAAATGTAAGCAATTTTTACTTTAAATGTTTGTCTGGTTATGACAAACAAATCCCTTCAGCAGTTTCTGTGAGCTTGGAAACACCTGATTTCTTTTTCAGTATATAAAACGTGTTTTTCCAGTTGGCTCTGATGGCACACTGAAAACCACAGCATTGCCAAGATTCAGGATTTCACAAGTGATCTTTGATTTTTGATGACTAAATTTTTGTATGCCCAGGTGTGGCAATGGAGAGTGGTTTCCCAAAGCTGCTCGTGCACTGTAGCTCTGAGAAGCATGAGCCATACAAATCCTGTAGTCTGCCATGTCCCACTTCAGACATCCACACAGAATGAAGCCCTCAGACCACACATATGTAACATGTTAAGGACAGGGGTTATTGGATCAGGAGCAGGGTTCACTGCTTTGCAGAAGCAAACTCATGCTGTGTCAAGCTAAGCACCTCCCCTCACCCCCCCATTATGCACTCTAGTGAGTTCTCAAAGCAGCATTGTTAAGTGTCTGCTTTTCCTGGGACTAAGCCGAGGGGACCCTCTATGAGTTACACAAACAGAAGAACAGCTCATGACATTAACCATGGGGCACTAACCAGTACCTGAAATGATTTGGAAAGAAGGGATATGCAGTGTGTGAACTACCAGAGATTTTTATAAAATGATCCAATATAAGGAATTCATTCCAGGCTTATTTTCCTCCCATGAGTTCTATTTTGTTAAAAAGTATTCTTGCATTAAAAGCAAGCCAATGTTGCAGTGAAAAACTTGCAACTGATTTCCATCATGCTAGCTTTTAATTTATGTTTATTCTTTTGCCATTAAGGTGCAGAAAATATTAAAAGAAAGGGTGGGGGAAAGAGAGGGGGAAAGGACAATAACAATGAACTCGTGTACTACACAAATATCTACAACTATCAAAGTTTTGAATTGCATGACACCACAGTGGAATCTAAAGTTAAAACATACCAAAAACTCCTGAGTAAGCAATAGAGTTTTGCTTTCACATGAGATGACTCACTGCACTCTTAGAATCAAATGGTAGAAGATGAAGCTTTTCTGAGTCAGGAACCTACAGAAGTTATTTTGCCATGTGTAACATTATGCCACGCCATAGACAGAAGCTAAAGCACAAACATGGGAGAGTAAAACAAAACCACTGTCACTGCAAAGCAGCACAGTGCTGGTGCAAGAGACTGAAAACTCAAAATATATTTGAACTAGTGAAAGCAAAGAGAGGGAAATGTCTTTCTGAGTTGAACACTCCCCTCACATTAGAACTTTACTTCACTGTCTGATGGTCGTCTCTTCCTGAAGGCAGTTTACAGAAATGGGGATGGGATGAGAGACACAGGAAAACAACAGTGAAAATACAAAATATACAGGATTGGATTTTGCACTGTATCCATTGTTGGTTCAATTTCATCTCACTGAAGCTATTATAAAACCTTCATTAAATCAGCAGAGCAAAGCTGCAACAGGACAGTGTCCTTCCAAATATTTGATTCTTAAAAGAAATCCAACTTAGAGAATGCCAGGGCAGTAGGAGTTCCCAGTAAAAGAGCAAGGAAAAACAGCCTCTTTTCTTACTGCCAGTGAGGAACTTTAATTTTCCTACTTCTGAAGAGAAACTGGCTCTCTGAAGTAGGTAGTGGCAGTGAATCAGCACATTTGCTAAACAAGGCAAAAAGGACCTTCACCTTTGCTGTCTGGCTCTCTAAATTCTTGAGACAATTACTGCAGTTTGCTGCTTGTATAGAGGAAGTGTGGCCAGGAAGAAAAAGACTTCCTCTCCTGAGGACACCTGTTCTGAGAAGCTCTGATAAATTGAATATGCATAGCACAGAAGAGGCACTTGCAAAGTGTTAAGTAAATCACCTACCAAGTAACAAGGGAGGTGGGAAGAGGAAGAACGGAAGGATACAAGACAGGCAGACTACAGGATAAATTAAAACATACAGAGAATGCCACAATGAATATGTGCACCAATATTTAAGCTATTTGATTCCCCCCTCCTGAAGAATGTATTTCTTTCACAGTTTTCAATGGCAAGCAGTGATTTTGATTAATCTTTCCACTTTTCCAACTCAGTTGATTGAAATGAGAAAATGGTCCATGTCAGCCTTACAAATGCTTTATCTTTTAACATCAGATAATTTCATTTGAAACCCAAAATTTTTACATTTCTAACTTATTCAAATCCGTGACTTTTCAGAACTGGTTCTTTACCAGTATCTCATTCTGATTATATTACATCCATGCAGGAGACATTCTGGAATGGCAAGCTTTTCACTTAAATAAAAATTCAACTTGATGAACAACTCAAACATCTTTCTTCTGACAGCTGTATTTGGTGCCCAAGACCTATGAAAAAGTAGGAGCATCCTAGGTTTATTGTATTATCATAAAATTTTAAGCATACCTCCCTGGTTTTTTGACTGTTAAGACTGCATGCTGAAATAAGTTTTAAGCAGAACTACCTACAAGATTGCTGGAAATAATGGCAACTCTCATGTCTGAGATGCTCTAATAACTTGCCATCACCTAAAAGAGAGATCTGTTTCCCCCTTGCTCTACCACTACAACCCAACACTATGTCACCTCTTCCAGCCTTACACTCCCACTCTGTAGCAGCAGCTCTGGAGCTAATTTGATTCACAAATTCAGCACTAAACTATTCATACTTTTGCTGCATAATGATCTGTTGGTTCAGCAAGTTGAGCTGCTGCAATATGGAATCACGGGAGCCCCAGAGGTGGTGCAGGGTGGAAAGGGTGCCAATAGATCAGCTTCAGTGGTATCATGTAACTGAAAAATTAGGTGTCCTTTTCAGGCTCTTGATATCTTTAACACATATCTTTAATATGTATTTTTGCTGTCTTTAATTGCTAAGAGAGAACTCCCCCCTGGAGCTGTTTTTCTTTTGTCCAATGTACTCAACACCTTTATCTCCCACTAGTCTCAGTGGGAGCAGAGAGATGTCAGTGCTGGCAAGGACTCTGAGATTGCATGCACAAAATGTCTGTCCTGACAGCAAACAGGGAAACCACTGGCAGAAATACACAGCTCAGTGCCTTTTAAGCCCATCTATGTGTTATTTGTCCCACACTTTTATATGTGTCACATTTGCTTGTTGTTTAAAAAAAATAATACCTGTGGTCATCTCAAGCATAGATATGATTGGGTTTTGTTGGTAACATGTTTGCACTTCGCTAGAGGAACCTCTGCCCCAAGTGAGGCTTATTGTTGACTTCTCTTAAGCACAGCAGGTAGGCCAAAATCTTCACACATAACACCTATATTTAGCACCAAATTGACATGGAGGACTACATGACAGCAGGACAGCACTGGAAACTTTTGCTGGTAAAGCAGTGTGTAGCACAGAGTTGGTTAGAGGTGTGATTTTAGTGCAGCATCACTAACGTCAGCAAGACTGCTAGCACGGATACAGTTAACAAACTACTTCTTGCCTGTAAAAGCTCATCTCATTCAGGGAAAGGATACAAAATGTAGAAAAAAAATGTTTTTTCGCTGATAGAAGTTGGGGTGGACATCAGTAGTGGTCTAAACCAAGTGGGTGCACAGCTGTGATCACATCGTATCACAGGGGCACGTGTCTTGGACTGGTTCATACTGCAGGGGAAAGGGCAGGAGGGACAGAGCACTGTTAATGCTGCTGGCAAAGATACCCCTGGTCAAAGTTGCATCTTCCAGGGGGGAAGGCAACAATAGAACTACACTCACAAGCGGAGCACTTGTGAAAGTTTTAGATGGCAACATTTGAATATTTCATGGCAAGTTTTAGGCACCTGTGTTTGATATATATGTTCTGAATTGCTGGATTCCTAAGTTTGTCCACACAGAGATAGTCTGAGATACTTTAAGTATCTTCATGACATCTCAAGAAATAAATAGGAGGAATAGGATGAAGGCTGAGTCCTGTGTGTGTGTGTGTGTGTGTGTGTCAGAGAGAGAGAGGGGAAGAGAGATCCTTTTCCTCGTAAGTGTGAAGGAAAGCTACCAACATACCACTTCACATAAACATCACGTTAAGCTCTACTGCTGTCAGGGCTAATTGAAATTTACAGGATTGGTACTCACAGTATTAACCCAGGAACTGTCAAGCTTCATTATTTCCAGAGGAGTCTGACAGTCTCCTCTTAATATTATGAAGTGTCAGTCTCTTCTCCCTTGATGACAGAGAAATAACATCTGCATTTCCCCACCCAATACGGCTAAAAGGGTATGAAAACTACTGTTACAGTCAGTATTTCAGTGTTTCTAGGATCATGATGGTCCAGTCATTTCTGTTGTCACAAATACCCAAAAAAAAAAAGTGTTTACATTTTTATCTTTCCCCATTGAGCCAAATGAATACTACAATTCCCCCTCAGAAGAAACAGTTAACGCTTTTGATTAAAACAATATCTAGCAAAGTCCTTTCTTCCTTTGTTTGCAACTGTCTGAAAGGACTGAGGGTAGCAAAGGGAAGACAGAGAAAAGCAGCATTTTGTCTTCAAAGTTCTGTGTTTGACTGAAAGCCTGGGCATGAAGCTAAGGCTGTATCCAGTACAAGCCTTCTCTGCTGTTATCAGGTTCTGAAGTGCTGTTCACAGGGATGAATTTGATGTTTTAAAAAAGGAATAAGCACCCTATATTACCATGAGTTGAATGCTAATACAAAGTTCCCCACGCAGCTCTTAAACCATATCTTACTGAAGCCATTATCGGTCTTTTCACCGACACCAGTGATACACCTGCCTTGCTGAGATGTTTGAAGGGACAGGTGTTCCTTGGTTAAAAAGAGTGAATATATATCTATATAAGAAAAAAATCCAAACCAAAACAAAAAACCACACAAAATAAAACAAAAACTCTTATGCACAAAAGCCCAAACAAGCAAAAGCAACAAACAAACAAACCCCACCAAAATAACCCCCAAGAAACAAAAAGCAACCAAAAATCCCCCAAAACACCCCACAAAAAACCCCCCAAACCTTAGGACTACTGAAATTCAAGAACTTGCAAACTAGGTCTCTGAAATTTCACTTAAAATTACACTCTCAGTTAGCAGCTCCAGATGGACTGAGCAGGCTTTCTGGGGCCAACATGGATAGACAAATCCATCTTCCTCAGAAAGACATAACTGGAGATAGTATTATATACTCAACTACCTTTGTAACAGTTACCACAAAATCTTGCTGCAGGAGTCAAGAAAATCTGTTTAAAATGAAAGAAGTAGCAGTTGTATTTTCTCAGTTCAAATCCAAGTGCTAAGCTTTTGCTTCTAAAAGCCCATGCACAGATGTGACCCATAGGACAGCCTTTTGAAAAAACAGAATTCTGCTTCTCACCAGTGATGCATGTAACAGAGAAAGCCAGAGAATGCAGCAATATACAGAGTAACAGTGCAAATCAGTTAAGCCAGAACAAAGTAAAATGTACCAAATCTGAACAAATTGCCCTCTACAAACAGTCTGAGCCCAGCAGTTTCATCCCAGATGTTTCCTCCTCTCACCTTCCCTCCTGCAGTTGTTTGACTCAACTCCTTTTTACCCTAATGTCAAGAGAAGAGAGGGATCAAAAGACTTGGGCCTATTGTGCTGTTTTACACAATAACTGTTACAGAATGAACATTACCACCTACAGATTTACAAAATGTGTAGAAAACATTGAAAACCAGTGGATCATTTTACCACCATCAGACTACCTGAGATAATTACTAGCTAAAAAGCTATCCATTTTTATTGTTACGACATTCAATGCTCCCAAGCTTAATTAAGGTATTAATTTGAACGTACATAGGCTAGCATCTATTCTCACATTCAATAGATAAGTGGCTAAAAGAATTAAAATCACTTCTGTGATCGTAAGTACAACAGACCTCATGTCTCTTTCATAATCATTCAGAACTGACATGTTTTCAAATACTCAAAAAACTTTCTGAACAAAATCTTGATAGAGGTTCAATGAGGACAAAAGATCACAAGCAGTTTGATAAATCTGAAAGGAAGAACATATTTCTTGGTCCTTTTCCATCTCAGTTTTTCAGTTCAAATAAAAGCACAAAAGCAAAAGTCAGTGATCATCATTCTAGCTCCTGTTGACATGAACTCTCTATAACTACAAGACTGATAAAATCATAACTAAAGTTTGTGATTAGAATCACAGAAACAACCATAACACACCCAGCCCATTTATCCTCCTTACCTGCAGAGTGACAATCTATTTGACATTCAGGTCCTTGTTACTGGAGAAACCAGGAAAAGAGAGAATAAAAGTGGAAGTCTGTTTAGAAATGCACAGTACGGGAGAGTTCCACTCTGCAAGAACAAGTTAAACATTCAGTTACACTGGAAGATATGAAAAAATAAAAAAAATTGAGGAATTGTTTTCCAGTCAGGTTCTGGCTGGACTGTAGAACTCTCACAGGAAGCCAAGCAAGCAAGAACACAAGAAGATGCAACAGTAGATTGGACTTTATTATACAGATATCAAGACAATCCATATATATCATAACCAGTGATAAAATTCTTTAAGGGATGATAAACCTGGTTCACCAGAACTGAATTGTTAGAGGATAAGATTTAGTGTCATTCATTGTCAGATACTGGATGTTGTGCTCTAACTGTGGGTCTGACTTAGTGAAGCAATTTCTGTATTTCTTATTTGGCTGAAAAACTCAAGCTCATTCACACATTTTCTCATATGTGCATCCTTTTGATAATCATAAAGTAATTTACAGCATTTGAAAACCATCCACAAGTGAGGCCTTACTGGCACGTAACTAATCCCACCTTTGGCATCTGTTGCAAAAATTTTTCAGGATATGAACAATTAAGGGTATAATTACAGCTTCCATATTGACTAATGGCTATAATTCTGAGCAGACATTTGTATTGTAGATTTAGCAGCATTTAGCAGTATTTAGCCTTGAAACAGACTGCAGTGTTATAAGTATTAGCTAAAAATTAATAGCTGCTTTGTTCATTGTAAACTAGTGTTTAGTAAATAACAACAAAGCAAAAAACATGATGAAACAGCATTTCCTGAGTATCTTTCAGTAGCTCTGTAATGCTTACCTGTCATTTCCTCTCCTATTTATATAAATCATATGAATGTATATACCATGATAAATGCTGATATATCAGGAAGCTATAGGGAAAAAACCCCACATGTCTAGGCTGGCAAATTCACTTTGCAAAAAACAAAAGGTCCAGGCAGAGGATGAATACTATTTTCACTAGAAACAACAGAACAATTGGTTTGGAAAACAGAGCTTAATGTGTGAGCTGGCAGCTATCCAAGTATCCCAGAAAGATGTTCATTTTCTTTGCTCAGATGGTTCCCAGTCTCTTCCTGAACTTCTGGTTTATTGTGACAGTCGAAAGCTGCATAGTCTAACCTCTCACCAGGTTTGGTGATCCTTTGTAGGGAAAAATATTTTCACCTTAAGGTACAGAAATAAGGGATTGTGGTTTTGATTCCACAGAACATCATTCTTAATTGTATGGATAAATTGTCTGTGAGGAATATATTAATGGACTAGGCTTTTTTGGATTTTGTGTACTTCCTTTCAACTATCATTCCCCATTTTGCTTTCATCCTCTTTTTTTTTTTTTGCCTCATTCAAATGCCCACACTCCAGTGCATCCCTGTTTTCTGGCAGTGTATGAATTAAAGACAAATAGGTAAGACTTTAACACAAACACTGTTGAAAGTTTTCCTTAGCAGTGAATCTGATGGATTTTCTAATGGCTGTTCCTATGATTTATACCTTTTAAAATTTTTATATTATTGACATTCTGAAATATTGTTATTTGTTATGCACAAACTCATCCATTTTCTATTCACAAATCAACCTCCAATACTACACTGATTTTTGTCCTCTCCTAAAAGCGATGCATTAAACTGAAAAAATTAACAGACATCTTCATTCTTGTACAGCTAAACTCACAGGCAATCAGTTGCCAATAACAGTAGAAAAAATAACTGCTTAAAAGTGTTAAAGATGCTAATTGAGTTCCAGTTAACTTGGCCTGGCTGGAAGCCAGCATATCTAGTAAGGCACTGACAGGAAGCAAAGATCTCTGCACTACTTATATACTGCATATGTTTTTCCTAATGACAAAAATGGTTTGGAAGAGGAGCAGCAGTGTGCTAAGTAGTAGGAATATGTGCTAAGCAATTTTTTTCTCCTATTACATCACTTTGCCTAATGCATTATTGTCTTATGATTAAATCATTAGTATAATTCAATGACCATGATTTAAAAGGGAAGAATGAGTAGAAAATGGTGCACATGATAGACAAGACTTTGTTGTAGCTGTGGAACTTCTTTAAGTATTATTTTCGGTTTGATAGCTAAAAAAAACAGAATAAAGTTAAGGAAGGAAGTAGAACAATAAAGAAAATAATTAAGTAGAGGGGGCTTCTCCTTTGGGAGAGACCAAACAGGATGGAACTCCTCAAGCTGGGCAGCAGATGGGTGAGGACTAGAGAACAGGTTTAGAAGCTTATGATGGCAATAGACAAGGTGAGTTGTTATTCAGCAAGTCCTAAACTATGTGGGCAAAGGGATACACAACAAAGAGAAGACCCACTGAGAAATTATTTTTAAGTAATCAGTTTGTTTTCAAACAACAAGAATGAAGCTCTGGAATCTATTGCCACAGTCAGTTATAGATACAGAAGATATCAACAGGTTCAAAGAGGTCTGGACGAATTCATGGACAACTGATCCATAAGCAGATACTAAAATAAATAGGTAGGGATGCATTCTCTAACACCCCTAATCAGCAGTTGTGGATGGTGGGGAAATACTAGCGGAAGGGACTGCAGAGAGTAGCTAGGGTTGTATGCTGTTCCTGAAAAGCATCTGCTTTTGTCACTGTGGGGGAGAATACATTGGATAGGAAAAGGAGATCAAAAATTGCCCTGTTGGGTTAGGCCATCTCTCATATCATCACATCCTTTCTGCTCATCTTGTATCCTGATTTCTACAAGTTTGTGCCATTCCCAGCACACCAGGGACATCTCTGTGCCAAAGACTCAAGGAATCAAAACAAACTTTAGGAAGGTACATGCAAGTGGACAGAAGCGAAAGAATATGCTTGCTGAAGGCATGATGCAGTTCCTAATTATTTGACAACATAATTTGTTCCAATTTCCCCCCCTCTTTTAAGATATGACAACTTTGCATCTAGAACTTTCAATAATGTATTTGTTCTACCAATGAGGCATGTCTAGTTAGATGTGAATAGAGGCGATAAAGCCCTATTAACCTCAGGTTAGACTTAAAAAGGTAAAGCACATACATCTTAACAGAACACCAGTGTTGTTTAATAACTTCCCTTAATTTTCACTGCTGGAAATCAATACAGTGCTATGGTAATTCACATATTTTATCCTCAAACCATAATAACATACAGATCCAAGGAAAGAAAATAACCCTCTATGTAAAAGTATAAATTTAGCAGCACATGTCCTTACTATGATAATCAGAAATACTTAAAGTTGACCTCAAAGCAAAAGTAATTGGGTCTCTACTCTTTTGTGTCTCTTAATTATCTCTGGAGGGGATACAAAAAGTTGTCTTTTGTTTGTTTTCTGCATTAGAAATGCAAAAATTTTCTGCCTTGGAAA
The DNA here is from genome assembly GCA_013400415.1 of Scytalopus superciliaris. Classification (NCBI taxonomy): domain Eukaryota; kingdom Metazoa; phylum Chordata; class Aves; order Passeriformes; family Rhinocryptidae; genus Scytalopus; species Scytalopus superciliaris. The sequence goes on from VXBX01001580.1 coordinate 1,213,270, forward strand.
GACTTGGGAGTTCCAAGTCTCCGGGCTCTGCCTGGAGACTTCACAAGAGTCATAAACCTGGAAGCAACTTGCATAAAAGTGAAGGATTCTTATGTTTCTTTGGCCTTGAATCTCACATAAAACCAAACGTACAGAGCACTAGAATAAATGGTCATGGGAAAAAGTAGTGTGCATGTTTATCACTATATACAAGGTAGATAAATGATTTATAGACATTTATTCTCAGGTAAGCCATGGCTTGCCGCTCACTTATGCACTCCACAGAGCCCATACAATTCCTCCGAATGATTTTGGTAGACCTAGTTCCTTCACCTATTCTGCTAACAATGCAAGTTTGTGTGTTGGCCCTTGTCAGCAGATTATGCCATGTGCCATTAAAAGCCTTGCAGCTTGGTATACATTCACGAGCACGTGTTTTTCTAAAGAACACAGAGCACTCCTTAAGGAAAAGCAGAAAGGAAAGTAAACTGTCTCACACTTCTGAGCAGAGTTACATGCTAAAAAAAAAAGTGTGTTTTCTGAAATAATTTACAATTCATCCAGGTATGAATGCATGCCCCCCCCCATGTGTTTTTTGTCTCGCTAATGTATTCTGCAGTACATGTTATTATTTGTGCATTTTTGATTGGTTCTTATCTAGAAATGTTTGTGACTTTCTACTTTTTCCAATAGAAAAAAAAAAGGCTTTTTTTTTAATACTTTCAATTATCTTGCAAATGATTGCAACATGGCTTCTAGAGTCTTACATCAGGACCTATATCACTACTGTAATGCTATTCTTTCATCAGTGACCAACTCTTGATAACGATCTGTGGTCTGTAACAATATCTACCAAAAAACCTAAACCTAGACTTACCAAATAACATCAGTGCAAGTATTCCCAAACTAGCTGACTTCTGCAGTTAGTCTTTCCTTAGGAATAGCAAAAATCATATCTTCTCATCCCAAAAACGAGGGATGGAGTAGATCTTTAACCACTAAAGCATTTTCAACACAAGTTTAACCATGAGTTGCATCTTTCAAAACAAATGCTTGAAATTTAAAGAAGAACTGAGTGAGAAATGTAGACATGCCGCTGTTGTACAATTCGAATTTTTGAAAAATTTTCTCTCCCACCCTGCTTATTTGTAATTTTTCAGTTCTGACTTTAACCTCCAATGAAATACCAGATTACACAAAGACCAGCAGCACCTCCATGCCGAATCCCTCTCCAGCAGAGGATTGCTAAAACATTCCCTGAAAGATCTCCTGACATGATGTTCCCTGACTGCCCAAACGCAACACCGTGCCGGCACTGCATCCCCGTGCTGGTGGAAGGCGCTCCGAGCTCCCTGCCAACAATACCTCGGTGCTACCAGGCAGGAGGCTCCGGCTGACCGTTGAGTGCACTCTGGTTTTACAGACTGTCATATGGCGAGATAGTGGTGGGTTTCAATGCCGTCACCTATTCAGTCAGCGCAGATGAACTAGAATCACCATTTCAGTTATATCATAGCTCGGGGCGAGAACATGTCACCCTCTTTATTTCCAGCTCGGAACAAGCTGCTTAGGCAGATGCTAACTGTGGTCCTCCCTGCCATGTTCTGTAGAGTGGCCTTTGTCTGGGTTAATTGAGCCCCCACTCCATTTAATAGGCTGTTGAAGTCTTATTGAAACAGAGCTAGTGCCGCAGGTTAAATACATTGCAGTGCTCTTGTTAATCCCCTCATTAACGGAGCTGTAAAGCTTGTTGAGAGCTGTGAGTTTGCATATATTATCAGAGAGTTCTTCACTCAAGTGCTATCAATAAAATGACAAAGCCAGTTTGCAAATAGTGAAATCAACAGTGACACAAAGCTAGATACCTTAAAAAAATAAACAAGTTAATAACTGATAAATCTAATTTTCACACTTGGGGGATAGAAAAAAAACAGGTTGAAGAATCTATTTTTTATTGGATGAACTTAAAACATGAATTATACAAACTCAATTACTTTCCTTGAGCAGAGAGAACAAATAAGAAAAACACCACTTCTGCAACAGGGGCTTCTGGCTCAGGTTTGGCTGTGGCTGTTTAGAATTAACTTAATGAGCCATGCACAGACTAGCTGCACTTAGCAAACACAAAGAAAACAAATGAATTCATAATACAAAATAAGAAGTGAACTTAGATATAAAATACAATAGAGCATATTGAGAAAGCCTCTTACAGTCTCCAGAGGAGAAGGAGGCAGAGTAGGCCCTCCAAAAAAGAAGTTAAGAACAGCATTTAGCAGATCAAGGCTCTCACACCTTCCAGGAGGGGGAGCAGGAGAAAAGCCTCCCCCAAAACATGCACAGAGAGATATATCTGACTGTCAAACAGCAAAGAAATAGAATTGCATGGATGATGTTCACTAGGACACAAGAGAAGGATTCTGAGCAGGAGAGGCGGCCACCAAAAAGCAGGGTGAGAGCAGAGCCGAGCTATCTGGTGCTGATGCTGTTGCTGATCTGAAGCAATAATCTTTCTTGTCCTGAGGAAGACAGAACTATCTGAAAACATATTTGCTTGTATAGTCATCTTTATCTTTTAGCTGCATTTTAGGCATGATCCTTGGCAGATCAGAATGCCATAGAGAAGCACATAAGTAAAAATAATGACTAACACCATCACAACTGAATGGTTGTAGCTACAATATTGATTTAATGTTGTTCAACTTTTCCCTCTCTGTCTCTGACCAATGAATGCATAAGAGGCTCATTTTAGAAGCATGATAGCAACAGCTGAGGCTTTTACAGATACTTTGAGAAATTATTTTTCTAAAACGTAACAAGAATGCCTCTGCTTGCCCCTGATTTTCCACTTCTTGCTCTGAGTTGATGGCTTATAAGGAAACCTGATTCACATTCTTTTCTTACCAGTCCCACCTACATAAACAGCTGTAATTCTTATCAGGGTCTTCTTTAAAACGCTGGAATAAAGCGTGGGCAAAATTTGCTCATCTCTGTTAAGAGTCTACCCTCTATGCACACCAGTGACTGGACAATGACCTTAGTATAGGTAACTCTTCATGATATAACAAGAATTGTGTTTTCTTGAACAATTTCAAAACTTAAACCTGAATATTTTCTTCTGGGAATGAATATTATGCATTTCCTGAACACCTTTTTTTAGTTAAATGAGGAACTATATAGTACCAATTTTTCCCCTACTGTGGTTTGATGTTCTCTTTTTTTTCCCTTTCCCTTTCCCTTTCCCTTTCCCTTTCCCTTTCCCTTTCCCTTTCCCTTTCCCTTTCCCTTTCCCTACTTAGCTCTATAAACTGTATACAACTTGATGTAGATTCTTTTCCAAATCAGCAAAAAATTTAGCACAAAAACACATCTGAGAAAAATTGAACATGATCTGACAATGTGCACTTACAGCCCAGAAAGCCAATTGCATCCTGAGCTGCATCAGAAGGTGGCCAGCAGGTCTCGGGGGTGACTCTCCCACCCTGCTCTGCTCTTGTGGGACCCCACCTGCGTCCAGCTTTGGAATCCCCAGCACAGGAATGGCATTGACCTTTTGGAGATGGTCCAGAGAAGGGCCATGGAAATGATCAGAGGGCTGTGAGGAAAGGCCGAGAGAGCTGAGTTTGCTCCACTTGGAGAAGAGACAGCTCTGGGAAGACCTTATTGTGGTCTTTCAGTACATGTAAAACAGGCTTATAAGAAAGAGAATTTTTACCAAGCCATGTAGTGGTAGGACAAGGGGCAACAGTTTAAAGAGGGTAGATTTATATTGAACATAAGGAAGAAATATTTTCTGATGAGGGTGGTGAGTCACAGGCACAGGCTGACCATAGAAGCTGTGGGTGCTCCATGCTCACAAGTGTTCAAGGTCAGATTGAACAAGGCTTTAAAAAGTTTTATCTAGTGAAAGATGTTCCTGCCTATAGCAGGGAGTTGCATTAGATGATCTTTAAATGTTTCTGCCAACTCAACCATTCTATGATTGTAGAGAAATAATAGCAAACTGGTAAAGGTTGGTCCTTCAGTTTTGTCTAAAAGCTTAATTTTTTTTTTTTCCTTTGGTAATATTTACATGCTAGCAATAGTAGTTGGTAATTTTGTCCAGTGAAATTGGCTTTTTGTTAAAGTTTAATTGCTCTCATCGTGGTTTTTTTCACCACATTTTAAAATTTAGTCAACCTGAGGCAATTATGACCCTCTTGAAATCAGCAAAAAACCTTGTTATGTGTCCCCTGTTGCCAAGGTCTCATAATCAAATATATGATGCTTATATCTTGCACTCCTTTTTTTCATCTGAGTTAGAAGCTGTGGTGGGGGAAAAGGTAGTGGCCATGGTCAGGAACCTTAACACAGCACTTGAGAGTTGGCAGGTCTGTAAGTGTGTCTTGCAACAAATGATGTTAGATTTTGTGTGTCTATATACTGTTTAACATCATGGCTGTTATATTTAACATCCAAACCACACTGACTGTTTCGTGCTGATTGAGTCACTGTTCACCTAACTGCAGGTAGTGCTAAGAACAGGTTCTGCTTACTCCAAGAACTTATTTCTTGCCTTGTCATATGGGAGACTTAGTGTCATTTACATGGAGATGCCTTCACTAGGCTTAAGCAGCATAAAAATACATAACTACAGCCATAAAAATACATAACCAGCAGACTGCTATTGCAAACTACATTAGTCACTCAGTCATTTCTGAGTCTGCAGACAAGAGGATCACTTCATTACATACACAGAATACACACGTTAACTCTCACGATTTCTGCAGCATTTTCCACAGCAAAAGGCATTCTTCATTGCTACAAGTCAGCCTGGCAAACTGTTTTTCACTGGACCTAGGAAAATACATGTTGACATTTTCTTTCATGTATTTTTTTCATTATTTATATAAATTCGAACTTTCATATACCCTTCTCTTAGTTCTGTAGGCCATCTGTAAAATAAAAAAAAAAAAAAAAAAGAAAAGGAGGAGCAAAATGGAAACAGNTTGAAATGATATAATCCTCCCAGGAAATAAAAAAAAAAAAAAAAAAAAAAAAAAGGAAGTGATGACATAAATGGAGAAAAGGGTCCTTCACTACCTGATGGGAGTTGCCAGTTTCCATTCCAATTTATACAGCTGCTGTCAGCAGAAGGAACTCCTCTCCTTTCCATGAAAAGTATACTGTTTAATACTATTTCAATAAATAATTAAAGCCTTTGGGTAGCAGCAAGTGACCCCCCCAGAACACTTGCCAGAACTTGCATTTCTTGATCAAAAAGGGACTGTTGGTGAATGTGAGCCAACAATTTTATGGGAATTTCCTCTTCTCCTCCATCTTATTTGCTTCTCAAAAATCTTCCACCAGAAACATTTTTCACTGGGTCTTTCACATACTGAGCTTGTAGGTAGGCAGTGGCTGAATAAATATTCTACTGCTAGCAAGGGTCCAATGAATAACTGTCCATCTGTACAAAGCTTGCTTTGCTCCCCATGGATCTAAAATGGCACCTGTTAAACAACACACAGATGGGTTTTATGTTTGCCAGTTGATCTAAATAGGGATAGTTGTCTTATTGATGGTGATCCTTGGCTGGCCATAATGCTCAAAAAAACAAGGAAAATTTTGGCATAGGAACACTGTTAATTTAGTTTTTAAAATATTTATTGATCTAGATTTGGGTAAAATGACTTTTTATTTAATTTCTCCTTACTACTAGGCAAAAAACCCTGAGCTTTTATCTTAAGAGGTGACTATCTAGCATTAATCAATAACTCAGCTTGTGAGTATTACAGAAAAATCTCTTCAACCAGCAACTTCCCCTTATATGATACCCCTTCAGTGTTGTGTTCTACTGTTATACACCAATGCTTTATTGCTCAGAGTCTACTCACTCACCCAGTTAACATCCCGCCTTCCACTGCACACAGTTTCCATAATCTTACAACACACAAACATTGTCCTTTCAACTCAGAGCTATGTTTTAGCTAAGCAATGGGGATTTGAAGGCCAGGGTAACATGTTCCCTTTTTCCTTCAGTCAGCCAAGAGGAGCCTTTACTGGGAAGAATTTGATTGACAGAAAAATAAATTATTTCTTTATTCTACGAATTTTAGTGTAAGCCTCTCTGTGTCTTTATTGAATTTCTTGTGTAGCTTGCTGGGAGTAAATTGTCACAGTAATAATGCAGGACATCAGTTTCCCATAGTATCCCTGCTTCATAGTACCAGCCCTCACCTCTCCCTACCAAAATGTCTGGTAAACACCAACATCCTCACTTGCTTAGAAGTGGGAAAGTTGCCTTTCATACTTGTATTAAGCATATGCTGAATTGTGCTAACTGGAAATAATCTTTGCAAAATATCAGTATTTTTGGAAAGTTGTTTGGTTTTTTTTTTTCTTAATCTGTTTGTTTTGAGATTGTTTTGACTAAAACTCTTTTTGTATCTACACACAGGTGAAAAAAAAGATTTCCTTAGACTGCATTCAAACATATAATCAAGAGAATTAGGATTGCCTTTCTATGTAGGTTGGAGTTTTATTTGTGGATGAGCAGTTCTGCTTCATAGTCTGAGAGCTTTTTGGTAATTTTTAAAGCTCACATGGTCAGAACAATTCTTCAAATTGTTTTTGTGTGTCCTTCAGGAACCAATGACAGAAATTGAGGCCATATAATAGTGAGTTTCAAACAGTTGCTTTTGCACATTAGAAAGAGAAGAATTTCCAGTTGTACAGAACTTATTTCTACAAGAAAGAGAAAGAGACAAAGAAAGAGACAGAGTGAAAGAGAGAGAGAAAAAGAAAAGAAAGAAAAGAAAGAAAAGAAAGAGGAAGAAAGAAAGAAAGAAAGAAAGAAAGAAAGAAAGAAAGAAAGAAAGAAAGAAAGAAAGAAAGAAAGAAAGAAAGAAAGAAAGAAAGAAAGAAAGAAAGAAAGAAAGAAAGAAAACAGCAATATTTATGTTCAAATGAACTTGAAAACACTGATGTTAAAGTTACTTCAGCACCTTTACCCCTACAGAGGGAAAATAACTCAGTGAACTTTTCAGAACATTGGAACACCAGTCTCTCTGCTCAGCTCTTTCCCTCAAGGAAAAAGTGTTCTAATGACATTGACTGTGTGTAGACTGCAATTTTTAAGAAAGCCTTAAGAGTGATTTAAACAGTTATTTCCTCGTATTTGGGTGTTGAATACCCCATGGGCACTTTGAAATTCCCATGCATGATGATGGATGAATTTAGCTAGACAGTGCTCTGGATTCACTGTTTTCCTTCCAAAAGCATTTGAATTATCTCTGACAACTCAACTGAGAAATCAACTACTGCCTCCTGTGTGATATGAAAATGGTTCAAAAATCTGATTTTCTTTTTAAGTCTTTTCCCTCAAAATCTTAAAGAAGGAAATCCATGAGTTAGGTTTGGCAATCCACAAGTTAGGTTTTCTGGCATAAACTCTTCAAGATCATTCAGATATGGAGAGGGGAAGCTGACAAGGACAGCCATCCACTAACACCGTACACTTAGACCAAAGGTGAGCCATCGGCTAATATACTGAGCACTCAGACCAAGAATTCCTTGTCAGGCATCTCTCCCTAAAATCAGCAAAGGGATTTATTTTAATAAATATTGAAAAAAGAGCAGCTAGAAAAACATGAAGGAAAGTGAATTAATGAAGTACCAAGTCTTCACTTTTGATATGCTATTTGTTGGTTCTGTAAGAAAATGTGTGTTGACCACTTGTACAGGAGGAGCTCACTGCAAATAATTTATCTTGGCATATACTGTGGAAGCCACAAAATGATCTGTATTAGCTGCAGTGCACAAAAATAGGGACACCAAAGTTTTAACTGTTCCTACCCAGGTACTGCTTCAGACCTCAGCACCCCAGCAGAGCCTGTTGCATCAGCTCAGCACAGAACATGACAGGACCTTGACTCCTCATCTCTATGTTTCACTTTAGCAAATGTGTTAATAGATCTAATGCCATCTTATTTTCTCACTTTGGTTCTACAGAAGGTGACCAGACAACGAGTGTGAGGTCATTTTGGAAAAAGGAAGACTCTTGAGGTAAGGGTCATTGAAGAGGCAAGGTGCAAGAGTTCAAGATCTTGCCTCCTGGGATAAATGGAGGTTTGCACTCTGATCTCCACATTTTTACAAATTCCTTGTCATAAATCTTGTCTCCAACTTTTTAGCTCTTATATCTTCTTTGCTAGAGTTCATCTCTCCCAGTTTGGTGGATAGGGACAAATGTCCAACATTTGCAAAGGAATGAGCAGATGTGATTAGAGAAATGGAGGTAGAACACACGGCCATTACTGCCAATAACTGTCACATATAATTGCTGTGTCCTCTTCAAAGCTAAGTTCACTTGCTTCCATGGAATAGAGATGCCCACAGTTGTAACCTGCTGCTGTAGCTGCTAACAGCTGCAAAGCAAAGGGCTGCTGCAGCTGGACAGCCATAGGGGACAATGTCATGAGTTGTGCTTTTATGTCCCTAGACAGAGGTTGCAATTAGAGTTCTATGGGAGCTCTCACAGGAACGGCGTCTCTGACAGGATCTCCAGGAGGATGAATTTACTTATTCTAGAGATGCTTTTCAACTGCAGGTTTTTCTGGGCTAATAATTAACCATCAGATCAAATCACACAAAGCTGACCAATCCACAGCTATCTGCAACAGTTTCTTCCTAGTGTTACTCCTTATTTTGCTAATTGCACATTGCTGACATCTTTGCTCATTCTGAGCCCCAGTATATCTAGGTGCATATCCAGAAGAGAAAGCTCTACAGCCTCATTTCCAGATGTAGTAGAAAAGTCAAGTTAGATTCTTCTACTGTAGTATGAAGGATATTTGTTTTATCTGAAAGGGGTTAACTGAGCACCCAGGACTCTCTGCTCTAAATCCAAAACAATCTGGCAGAGAAGGAAAGACTTCTGAGTGCAGCCATCATCCTCCATGTGCAAATACTCACCATCCCAGGAGCGGCAGAGTAAGATTGGCCATTTTGTGAGAGTGCCAAAAAGACAGAAGGCCATCTGGTGCCATAGACTAATCTAACAGCACTGAAGTCAATACAGCCTGGTTGGTATACAGTACATAAGGCTCCCTTACAGACAGATTAGTCCCTGTAGTCAGTAGAGACTGGACATTACGTTATTTGCTCTAGAGAAGCAAACGCTGACAGGCTGTAAGAGACAAGCTGGCAACAGGGTCCTCAGAGAGAGCAGAGAATAGGAAGCAGATCACAGATAGATTTGTCTGGGATTAAGAATTTTGAAAAAGAAAGTGCCTGAATGTATTAGATTCAGCTGCAAATTGGTGTGTGTAAATTCCTGCCTGTCATAACTTAAGATGTGTTATCATTTGTACAGGTAGTTTGCAGAAGCGTAAAGTTGTTATGAAGATAATATGGAAAGAAAGGGAGTAAACTGTGAGACTCAAATCTAAAGAGTAAAAGTTTAGTGCCAACACATGCAATCACACCAGCATAACTCAACGTCTCAGTGGTCTGTTGTGTTCATTGCATTAAATGAGATAGTAACCCATGCTTATACAAATATTCAGTACCAAAAGTCAGTACATTTACACACACAGTATGCCATTTTCCTAAGTGGGAGAGCAGGACTGACTGCCACGCTTGAGGGCTTAAGCACATTCAGTGTTGCACAAGCAATTAGGTGGAAGTACGTGCAGCCATCCAGTGAATTGCTGACCAGTAGCTTGCTTTCAATAGCTGGTAAATTGTTTGCATTGGTTACTATAAAATACTTAGAATAAAATGAGATCTATATACTGTGAGCTCTGCAAAGGAGTTAATCTGCTAAAATACTTTGAGCAAGTCAGTGTAGTGGGTAAAAGGGAAAGGTGACATTAATTATGAAGGTATCTGGTCCTTTGGCCAAACTCTTACTAAAGAGCAACTAAAGATGCTAAGCAGGTAAAGAGAAGGAGGAGGAGACAAAGTAGATGCACAGATCAAAAATGGTGAAGTAATAAGAAACGAAAATAAAGAAAAATGGTTGCTGTTGCATGAGGTTATCTGTGGTGTGCCACAAAGTTCCATCCTTGGGCATCTGCTGTTTATCAACTATCTGGAAAGTGTTTTGATGACATTCCAAAACTATTTAAGTAGATCAAGACCAGACAAATTGCAAAAAAACTTTGGAGGTCTTAAGGAAGCTGAGTGAATAGAAAACATGACAGCAGATGAAACTTCGGAACACTTTAAAAGAAACCACTAGAAACTGTCTGTACCTCAGAAAAAGACTCAACGAACACTGTACATAGACCAAAAGAGACCATTATTCATGAAGAAACAGTAGCAGAAAAAGCAAGTAGTTACTGGGCTACGCACAAAATATAATGGTAATACAACAGAAATATAATAATATACATATCTATGTACTGCAATTTAGTTAATTGACATAAGGTAAAATATAATAGCAAGAACAATAATAATGAAGAAAAGGAGGAATAAAATGCAAGAAAAACAAGTGAAGAACACTACAACTGCTCACCACTGGCTGACTGATGCCCAGCTCATCCCTGAGTGGAGATCGAGACCTCCTGGCTTATCTACCCACAGTTGGGTATACTGGGTGTACATTCTACCCTATGGAGTAACCCTTTGTTTGGATCAGCTGTCCTGGCTATGCTCCTTCCCAGCTTACTGTGCAGCTCCTCACTGGCAGATCATGGAAAACTGGAAAGCCCTTGAATTAGGGGAAATACTACTTAGCAACAACTTAAATATCAGTGTCATATCACTATTATTCTCATTCTAAATCCAAAACACAACAATGTACCAGCTCCCAGGAAGATATATTTTTAAATGGAAATATAAAGCAAGGAAACCAGCAGCCCAGAACACTTCTCTGTCTCATATTTCTAAGTTGTTGTAGAAGAAGTGTCGTAAATTCCCTTTTCCTTGCAGGGGTTTGAGTGGGGGAGATGCAGGTCACAAGGTCACAATTCCTTTGACCATTGAGTTGCTCCTATTGGTAGCAGAGAGCTACTCATGTTACACATTCACTTTCTCATGCATTCACTCATAGTTACCAGTCAGAGTTACCAGTAGGATCAACAACTCCACTGTGTACTTGAAAGTTAAGGAGCACTAATGGCTTCTGTGTAGTTGTTCAGAAAGTCTTTCAGAGAGTCCTTTTGTTTCATGAGGTGGGCCTATAATCCTGTAGTCTTTTCATACAGCAGGCACTCCCTTCAAAATTTCTTGTACCACAGTGCCTCAAAATGGGAACTGACTTCCAGAAGTGATCTCACAGGTACCAAGTAGTGGGGGATAGTTATTTTCCTCAACCTGCTGCCCACTGTATGGTGCTAGCCTTCATCAGCACACTGTTGGCTTATGTTTAAGGACCTGAGTGTCATACATACACATATGAACACTTAAACACTCACAGCATGGTGAGAACACCAAAATCTTCCCATTAGCCCACATTCATCTACTGGGAAATTCCCTGGAGCTGTTAGAAAGAACTACAGCACATAGGCAAAACATGTACACATCACACATGCTGATGAATACCAAATATAATACTTGTAATTTTTATATTCTTTAGATTGCAGTGATGACCTGCAAAAACGACAATCACAACTCACAACAAATTCTGAAGAAAGACCCTGAAAACAGTAGTGTTTTACAATGCACTAGGATGTATTTGAGAAAACAAAAACAAAAAAACAAGCAAGACAACTCAAAAACCCAAAACAAACAAAAAACCCCAGAAAAACACAGAAACCAAAAACCAAAACCTGAAAAAGCAAACCAGCAAATTGTGTGTGGATTAACAGACTAACAGCGGTATCATATGTATGTCACATGTGCTTCCATGAAGTTTCTTCCTTCAGAATGAGATCCAGGCACTCCTTGAATAACATACAAGGGTTTAGTGTAGAATGTAGAACTGCCTTGGTCTATAAAGAAGAAAAAACTTGCTCTGCTGATGGTGTCTTTTAGGAAATTGAGTGGAGAATCAGGCCTGTAAATCCACAGCCTTGAGAAGGATATGTTTGCTAAAGTTGTAGAAGCAGAGAGACTGAAGCTAAGACTGCAAGGAAGACAGATGGTTCCCGTGTGCTCATGCAGAAAGAGAAGGTGGCAAGACTTGTTGATGCTGCAGGAGGAGAGAATGTAAAGAGAGGAACATCTGTAAATATCTCAGATATTTCGGTTCCAGAGCAGAGACTGCCAAAAAGCTGCTGTTCTTTCTATGACATATTTATTAATTGACTTTACATGCAAATCTACTCCACAGCAGGAGGAAGGTACAAGATGAAAATAAAGTCAAAATCAGGACTGTGATACAAGACGAGGAGGAATGGTGTGACAAAGAAAGAAAACACTATTAAAACAAATGTATACTGAATAAAAATATCCCGTTATGTGCAAGTTTGAAAAGGTATGTAAATCAGGCAAGAACACAAAACTTTTTTCAAGGCATTCCAAGCTGTGTGTTGTCTTTAGTGTAAACATGAGCCCACAAATATATAAAAATGAATAGGGAATTTCATCTCACTGATCTTTTGCTGTATTCTTTTAGCTATTAAGTCAACAGATAAGTAATACTTTCTTCCAGCATTTGTTATAAACACTGGTTTCCAGTTCTTTTAATTCCTACCAAGAAACTGAAGTGTCTGCTTCATGATACTGGTGGTGATATTGATCAGTGGGTGACACTGTGCACCAGACATAACTAACAGAAACAAATATAAAAGAATAACAAAATTCAGCATCCCAGTCAAGATGCTTATCCATATTTCAAACTTTTTCTGTAATTGCTAACAAATACAATGGTCAACAAGATAATATCTCATGGTTGAAATGAATTTCATTGTATGTATTTTCATTTCTATTTTACATGTTTCTAAATGGATTTACAGAAAATTAAAGTACAGGCATCTGCATGTTTTTTCCCCTCACAGATTTAGTACACTTCCTGTGCAGGTCACTTCAGAGATGGGCAAAATTCAAGGAGTGAAAAAATGTCACATTTAATTAGAACTATGAAGATAGCAGTGGTGAAGCACACTCCTCCAAAGCTGTTGAGACAAAACGATATACATTTTCCTATTACTTTAAAAAAGGCTGTATTCTGAGCTAGACTGGAATGAATCCAAAGCTGTCCACTGGAGCTATGCTGGTGTAAACCTGGAGAGACTAAAATCCAGGACTATCCAAAGCGTGCCTTTCATTCTGTAATTTTCTTCAGAATAGGTTCACCTGAAGTATACACTGGAATAAGCACCAACAGCAGAGTTATTTGTGATGTATAACTACAGGAATGAAACCAGAATCCTGCCCTCAGAACTACAAATATTATTGCTGAGTCTCTTTTCTGGTGATAGAAACAGATGGTTGGTACATCAAGGCCAGATTTTAATCTCAGCTGCAATCATGTAAGTCTGAAGCTGTTTTGCTGAAGTCTTTGCAGGGGCTTGTTTACACAATAGAAAGTGGTCAGTGGTTTAAGGTATTCCCAATCCCCAGCTTGTTTGCATTGGCATGCTGTCCCCTCAGGGATTTGGGTTAAAATAAAACAATTAATAAAACATGACTTTTTCAACTTGGATCAACTCCCTGATTTAATCCACAAAACTGACTCCCAGCCACTTGCACCAGTACAAGCTGGAGGGTGATGTTGCGTGACAAACACCAGAGCAACGGGGACAGGAATACTATTTGGTCAACAAACATGAAACTGCAGTCTCAGGAAGTTAGCAATGATCAGAGGGCTAACACAGTGATGTAAAACAAGGACTCAGGCTAGGAAAGGAAGATAACAAGTTAGAGGTTACTTTGCTAAGATAGAAGTTACTAAACTGTATCTACCTGATGAAATTTACTATGGCCTAGAGCTCATAGGGAACTGGATAGAGCAATTTGAAGCCATTAGCAATTATTTTTTTATGTCAAGGATACAAGGGGTTCTAAAAGACTGGAAATAAGTAATCGTAATGCTGGCTTGCATAGGAAGAAAGAAGAGCTGATAATCGTTCCAACCTGACATATGTGTAAGCAGCCAGTGGGCAGGGCAGTCATACTTTGTCCTGCACATCTGTCCATCTCCCTAGTGTCAGCACTGGCATTTTTTGTGTGGTAAGCCAGGTCAAGGAACTGATCTGTCTGAAAACTCTTCCCACTTGTCTCTCTACTCCTCTCCTCAAAGCTGCATTAGTTCTGCTGGAACAAATCCTTAATTTTACTTAGTGTGTGGATGTGTAGACATGAATGCCATGTAAGAAAAAGGAACAAGCAAATAATGTGCACAGGGGAAAACAGGCAAGCCCAAGCTTATTTTGGTAACATAACTGGACAATCATACCCAGTATCTGTCCAGCCTCAGTACAACTAGTAATAACATACAATATTTATAAGACCAGGATCTCATAAAGAGAAAAGCTATTATACATTTGTTCAGATTAAATCAGGTCAGGAAAACCCAATTTCCATCTATGACAAATAACAGACCTGTTAGCAACCTCTTAGTACCTGTGCTGTAATTAAATGCCACTTATATTCTGCCTCTATTTTCTGTGACATTCTTGTGAATCAGCTGGGGCAACATGGCCTGGGCAACTAACTGCTGGATGGGCATGCTTAGATATTTGTACTTTGTGATCAAAGCTGGAACATAACATGATGAATCTGCATGTGAAATATGAACAAAATCAAATGAAATGCCATCATCAACATAGAGAGAGCCATTTCAACATTATTATATGGGGGCAACATTTTAATATAGTCAGGAGCTAGAAATAGCAGACTTTCTTTATACTGCTTTCATTTGTGATGGAGACATAGAGACTAAAAAAATTACACAGTTACGTTTTCTGTGTTTGGCCAACTGGCATTTCTTATTTTCTTGGCTTATAATTCAGTTTTCTTAGAACTGTGCCATTGCTGGTATTGCTTCCCTGTGATTGTGATTGTACCAATCACATCCCAAGGGAATTAAGTAGGGAAGAACCAAAAAGAGTCAACATAGAAGTAGGATTTCTGTTTCTTCCACAGTAACTTAAACTTCATGTTTTAAGCAAACATAACTAAACTGACATACCCACTGGAGTCTACTTCTAAAGCTATATACTTGATTATGCAGAAAAGTACTTATATTTTACGGTTTAATAACACTTTTTAACTGTTCTACAATTTTTAGTTATTTTAACACATTCTGTTTTTCAATAAATAGGCAGGGTTTTTTTAAAAATTAGCATTTAAAAGAGCCATTTTGATTGTTGTATTGATATGGCTTGCATATTTATCCATTTGGAGAATTAGTTCTTTTCAGCACATTTCTAAATTATTTGACAAAAGTTTATATAAATCATAAATAATGTCATCGGCTTAAACCTAGAGTGAACTTGAAGTTGTTTCTGATCACTATATTAGAAATCCCTGTCTCTGAAGACGCAGAGTATCTCTGGAATTGACATGTATGTTCCAAATCTGTAATATGAGTTTGATTATCCCTGCTTTTTATATTCCTCAAAGGAATTTCAAATAATGTCTGTTTTTGTAGCTCTTAATTTTCTTTCTCTCAAATAATTCTACTAGCCTTTCTGTATCAACGTAATTAAAGCCTAGTTTATTTTTATTTGTTTCCTTGTTAAATCATTACTTAAATTCTAATTTCTCTAACTGGTTGGTGAATCAGTCATTTTTGTTTCATGTTTTCTGATCTATCTTGACTATTAGGTGGCATATAGGCCATTTTTTACTTCAGCACTATTTAAAGCTCTACAGCTATTTGAGCTGATTAATCTGTGAATCCACCTACACTGATTTTTAAAAAATCATAAATATCCCTACAATAACAGTTAAATATTCTAAGCCCTGCTGTACATTCAAAACCAGACAAGATGATCTAAAACTCCTCTGAATATCATGCTTTGCTAAACCCATCAGAAATGCAGTGTTCTAGCTAGTTTCTCCCTTGGTTCCTCTGATAAATGCAGTATTCTGCAAGGGTATTTCCAGGACACAAACCAGTTGTGAGTAGTTAGAATTACTCTGGCTAAGAACAAGATCCCCATGAAGCTTCCACAAATGGTATAAGGATGAGCTGATCTAGTGTAAACTTACATAATAACAGCTGAACACATGTATCCTTTTACTCTTGGGTTGGATTTGTGTTGATCTGTGTAGCGGGACAAGCTACAAGATAATAAAGATAACTTAGCTGAAGAGATTTTCACCAGATTTGTAAGTGTGCTGCTAAATAACTCTCTGATATATAAAGGCTTTGCAAAATAACATGTTTTTATATTGCACACATGCTAGACTCAGTAAAGAGACTGTGAATGATATCATGAGTCACACAAGGTTTTATTCAAACTGCTTTCTCTGTAAAATCAATCTGTCCCTGCCAGCTCATCATTTACCAAGCAGCTTTCTCACTGGGGTTGCTTTATGAGGCTGAGTCATTTGTTGTGAGTGAAGTTTTGCATATGAAACTACCTTCAATATCAGAAAAAAATGCCTTCGACATGAAACCACAAATAACTAATATCTACCATTCCTTTCAAAATACCAGGTTGTTAATTTTGTACTAGTGCACACTATCCTGTGTGGCATAAATGAAATTAATATAAGGCCTGGAAATTCATTAGGGATTTTGTACTGTGAAATTATACCCTCTCCCAATTATAACAGCTACATGAAAACAGCTTTTCTTTACTATTTGATTTTGCACTGCTGTGTGTACCTGAGGAATCAAATCTTTTCTGAGAATCATTTCATACCACATCTTTCTGCCCTGCACATACTCATGAGATGAACCTAAAAGACTTTTGGACACCAGAGCAACTATGGTAACAAAACTCCTTGTCTGTCCACAGTGCACAGAGCCTGCAACACCTTCCTGTGACACAGTGGTGAGTATGGTCTGCAAACTCCTTCCATTTCCATGGATCAGAATCCACAGAGGAAACCCATGGGAGAGCAAGATTTGACTTTCTCAGAGCACATGAGCTCTGTCACAGCTGCATAGCAGTTAAACTGAGAGACAACACATGGAGCTGACATGAGATGGGTGTTGGTTCCAGGTAAAAAGCACAGTTCCATGCTGATTCCATGTTGCCCAGCCACAGCCACAACAAAGTGTGATTCTCACAAAGATGCCTAAGTGCACTCATGGTGCCCTTCAGCTCCTCTTGAAGTCAGGTGGAGCTTTGGCACTGGTTTAACAGGATCAACATTTCACCCTATGACATCTCTGTCACAGGTCAGCAAGGAAGATCAGGAGCTTTAAGACTCTGTCATCTCTCTGGTCTTCATCTGGCAAGAAGTTAGACCCAATCTCAGGAAGAACTGCAGCTGCAGCATGCAGCTGGCACCTCAGTTTTATTCTGTGTTGCATTAGTAAAAGCAAAACAATCTTCTGAACAGTTTTCCAACCATCAACTTGCCTTGCATTCTTTAACTAATGCCAGCAGAACTGGTATTGCCCATTTGTAAGACAATATGAAGTTTGCTGATTAGTATTTTACCTTAAAGTATCACACAAATCTCTCATGAAACCCTGTTTTAGGAGAGTTGTGGTTCAGAATGCTGGGATTTCTCCCCCACATTCATTTTCTTTCTCTGTTAACTGGCCTATACAACACAGAATATTTTTAATCTTGTGATTTCTGGTGTCTCCTGCAGATGAAGAGTGTGAGCACACTGCTGTTTTTATGTTGCCTGAAGCCAAATAAATAACAATTATGTCACACACAGCAATTACACTGCACTATATACTTTTCAAGGGCTGTGCAAACATTAATCTGGCTTCATCAATGTCATTTTTCACAATTTAAATCAAGTCCTGCCTGCTTAGTACTCTGAATAGAGCCCTCCCCACTTACCTCCTCAAATCCCAGAAGTTCAGAGGGGAATTATTTGAGAGATCCAATGGATAGTGCAATCCAGAAAGAGAGGAAACAATTTCAGAATGCAAACTTTTGGAATAGAAAAAAGGCTCTCATTTTCATGGAATTCTACTAAACTTGCTTCTTTCAATGCCATTTTTAGAAGCTTCTTGCAACAGTAAGAAAACTGTGTTTTTGTAACGTAAATCAATATTAACAAACAAAATACAAACAGTTTAGATTAAAATGTGTGAAAAAGAACCACCACCCTGCAAAAAAAATATCCACAGAGAGGAGGGAACGCAATTTCCTTCACTGATTACTTTGTTTTTTCAATCTACATTTTCTCTTGTAACAATTAATGATGGCATCACTTCCTGAGCACCATTGACAAGCTGGAGATATGCTGATACCAGCACAGTCAGGTGGCCGCTTTCACGTGAAGTACAAATCCAACAACTGAACCACTGAGTTCCCTCAACATTTTGGATAATGGCATCAATGGAAATACTAATATTAATTATTAGTAAGGGTCTTTCTTTTCACCTGAATTCTTCTACAATTCAAAATGATACAAATACAAGGATGGAAAAAGTGCAGTGCTGTTCCTAAAAACCCACCCACAACCCCAAGCCAATGGATTTAAAATAAACATGATTTTAGAGTTATCACTGGAATTTTCTGTTTTTGTCTGAATTAGCAATTCAGACTGCTGGTAATTTATCTATTCAGTTATTTATGTTTACTGCTTAGAGCAACCTGTGCCATTCTCCATACACCTAATGTCATACAATTCCATAAACAATGAAATGGTTAATGAAGATGAAAGTTAAATTAATGGCATTACATCTCCAAGGTGATACTGCATTGAGATTAATGGGATATTTCTGACTTCTCAGAGGTGCAATCACAAGTTTCCAGAAGGGTAAAAGAGCTTCATTACAATGCTTGGTATTTGGTTTCTGAAAGCTCCAGTTTTAGCACTGTCCAGATTTTAAACAGGCAAGGGTCACATACAAACTGGAAAAGAAGAGGTTGGAATTTCAGGGTTTTCCTTTGTAACTGTGTGATCAAGTTCTCAGTTATGCCAGGGGGTTTTAATATGAATGAGACTGAAATCCTTACAGCTGATTTTTGCTTTAATGAAAACCAAAATTCTGGACCACAGATGGCAGTTGAAAAAAAAAGAAGAAAAAGAAACAGCATGACAACCTACTGTAAGGCAAGTCACTCCAGTCCTTGGATATAGGTCATTTTAAAGTGTTTTCCAATATTGATATATATTACTAACTGTTCCATTGTACCAAGAAATGTGATGAGACTGATAAACAGCCTTTATGTGCACTGAAAACTTTTCAAATTGCCCCTTAGAATGAAAATTTCTCTGCAGATTCAGTGTTTTATGGTTTCTAGGATATGTTGTAGGGATCATTTAATTCCCTCCATTTAGTTTTATATGCTCATATATCTTGTTTTCTTAAAAACAAAGATGACTTAAAATACCAGGCACATTATTTTGCCTCTTTTGAAAATCTGAAATAAGAGGTGTGAAATTCTGCCATTCTAACTCAGTTGTTATGCTTTCAAACTTTTAGAATCCAATTTTTGCTTTGCTTCAAAAGCCAGACTTGTCCAAACCACTTGCAATCACGAAGTTTTCCAGACACACAGGTTGGAAAACTAAAGTGCTTTTAACAGCTGTGTCCCAAGTTCAGAATACAGGTCTCTGCGTGCCTTGTTAGCCCTGAGGAGGGAAGCAGGGACTTCAACATTTTGGCTATGTCTTCCACTGTTTGCCTTTTACTGTCACAGCGGCGGCTGCTGCTGCTGCTGTGGATGACATCTGATGTTGACATCAGACATTTGGGAGATAGAACAGACTTTCAATATCTGCGCTCAGTCAGTGGGAGAAAAAAGCCTTCACAAGAGGCATCACAAAAGGAGATAATCTGCTGCTCCTCCTCCTCTTCAGCCTTCCATCACCCTCTCCTGCAAAGACTGAAAAGCTTCAGAGGAAGGCAGGCTAATGAGTCACCCCTGAGCCTCACTTTCAGTTCATTTATTCTCTACCTTAGGGGAGTGACTCTGCAAACACAACTGATAATGTAAATAAATCATTCCTATTTTGCCCAAAAGTCATATTTATTGAAGTCATTCTAAATATTGCAAGCAAGCAACCACATACTGACATTTCCTGTTTTGTGAACAGAGAAGGACTTGTAGGTGATGTAACGGTTAGAGGCCGTCTTGGGCATAGAGAACACGAAATGATAATTCTCACTTCTCTGAGAAGTTACGAAGGGGGTCAGCAGAATGGCTAACTTGGACTTCCAAAGAGCAAACTTTGGCTGGTTTAGGAGCCTAGTTGGCAGAGCCCCTTAGGAAGAAGTCCCGAAGGACAAAGCAGTGCAGGAAGACTGGACATGCTTCAAGAAGGAAATCCTAAAGATGCAGAAGCGGGCCATCCCTATCTACCAAAAGAGGAGCTGGCAGGGGAGATCAGCCTGGGTTAACAAAGAGGTGGTAGTTAGGAAAACAAGGAGAGCTTATGACCTTTGGAAGAAGGTGCAGACAATTCAAGAGGACTACAAGGATGCTGTGAGGTTATGCAGGGAGAAAACCAGGAGACAATAAAAATTTGTTTCTATAAATACACCTGCAACAAAAGAAAGGCCATGGAGAATCTCCATCCTGTAGCACTTCAGCCCCAGAGCTGCAGGCTCACGGGCTCTGCTAGGAGTATTACTTTATTATTTAAATA
>VXBX01001582.1:0-55993 GCA_013400415.1 Scytalopus superciliaris
AAAAACCCAAAATTTTGACAGTGATAGTATCTCTTTATTTATATGTGTGTCCTGTTGCTTTGTTCAGGCTTAGCTTTCCCTAGTCTAGCATTATCAATGACTCTTATAATATTTCATTCTGGTTTTTGACCTCATTCCTTTCATCAGGCTCATGCTATTTTGACCTTAACAGACTGACTACACTGTACTGTTGAAGTGTCAGCTCCAGTCTCAGGTTGGCCAACCCCTCCAGGTGTCACTGCTCCCCTGGTAAGCCTAAACATACACCATCAGGATTTTTCACTCATAAATTCACTGTTCATTGTGTCACCTACAAGCACATCTGTCTGTCCTTGCAGCTTTTGCAGTGCTCAATCAGTCAGTGCTAGCCTATTGTATAAATACTACTGTCATAATTATATATATTTTATATGCATGGTCTATTTCCACCATATATACTCAAAGTCTATAGTGGAAAAAAAAGCTTTCACTGGGTTCAGCACTGTACAATCTTGACTCAATACCAGCCAAAGTAACCCTACATTTATTAAAAACCAGCCACAAAATAGCTCAAAAGTATTCCCAAATATTATTATAACTGAAAATGCTCCCAACTATTTCATAAAAAACATTCCCTGTCTAATTGCTGCTTATTTCTTTGGAAGTCGGTCACTAATAGCAACACTGATACTAGCATATGGAGCAGACTGCAGCATTTCAAAGTTGCCAACAAGTTTAAACAAACAAATTGCAGAAATTAAAGTTTAAGCAAAACTTTCTTCCCAGAAACAAATACTGACACTGGATACAAAATATGAAAATTCCAAGCCAATACAAACACCAAAGGAGACAAAACAAAACCAGGCAGGAATTCCATTTTGGCATAAGTGACAGCAGTTCTGTGCCTGGATCATAAAGGAGCGGTTTCACTTCTGAAAAATTAAGTGTCTGTACCCTCAGGTGGGGAGTGAAGCACCTGGCAGGGCTGGGGAGGATGATGGAGAGCGCCACATTCCCTCTGCCCAGTGACTCACGAGGTAAACACTCACCAGTTCTTTTCTGGCAGGTTTTTAATTGTCTCACACAGGGCAGACTGGCAGTTCCCGGAGGTGGATTTTCCTAGCAAATACTACACCAAGAGATTACAGACTCAACGAGTGGACAGCCTTGGAGGCAGAAACCTGGGTGTGCAGCTTCAATGATAGAGACTTCCTCTGAGGTGACCTATAGGATTAACCATAATCCTGGTGTAACTAAATATGTTATTTGCGATCTTTATTGCCCATGAAGGAAAATTTAAGGACACCCCTACTTCTTTCACTATTCCAGGGCAGCAAAAGACTGAAGATAACATGCAATACACTTAGACCCAATTTCACAACAGCTGATTACTTTTCTCCCTTGTTCACTGAAGCAAAATTTTAACCATCAAGACGTTAATAAAAGAGTAATCCAGCTAGCAAGAAATTAATAAAAAAGCAATCCAGGCATCCTTGTCAGCATTTCCTCCAAACAAAAGGCATTCTGTATTCCTCAGCTCCATGTGAACTGCTGTCACACACTTAAAAACCGAGTCCATTTGCCTATGCAGACACTGCACAGACAGAGCACAGCCCTCTCTGCACAGAACCTTTGAGTTACCTAACATGAGCCATTCAAATTAAAACACCCATAATAAAAGCAACTCAATCTTAAGCACTGTCATTACAGTTTCAAACTAAAACACAAAATCCGTGTATCTGAACAGGGAGCTCAGGCTGAAGTAACCCATTATCAGAAAAGGCTGCTTCAGGGGCATGCTGAATACAGCATCAAATTTTTTTAAGTTGTTTTGCTGCAAGACACAATCACTTCAGACTAACATTGAATTTGGCCACTGCAAATAAAGGAGCAGGCAATAATGCAGATCACAAATCACCAAATCTTATTGCATGACCTTTTCAATCAGATGCTAAACAGCAACTTATCTCTGTGGTAAATCCTTGCTATCATCATGGTTGCTCCATCAGATTGTTCCTACAGTCCAGTCTAATATTACATCAGCAAGTCAAGTGAGGACACAGCCATTTAACTCTCTCCTTTGATTGAGACTTTGCAAAAGAGGAGCAATTCCTTAGGGCTTTCTTCCCTGCTCAGAGAAGGCTATCATATTCACACTTGACTATCTGAAACACTTGCAGCCCTAAGTGATCCAGGACTGGATTGTCTCAAAGACATTCCCTATGGGCAGTTCCACACTGTCTGTGCTGAGCAGGGTCTGGGTACCCTGCACGAACTAGCAGCACCTCATCCAGACTTTTTCTAACAGTCAGTAGGCAATGGACTGGATGAAGTTCCTTCTAGCCATATTTTCCAGAATTAGCTTTCAGAACTTGAGGCACAGAGTCCCATCTATACATACCCTGGCTGTGCCTCAGCCCAAATGGTACAAGCTGAGAAGATCTGGCTGCACACAGCTGAGCAGTGCGTGTGAAACCAATCACTTCAGGCAGCACTGCACCATTACTCAGGAGCTATCCAGACAGCAGTGAGAACCAGGACTGTAAGATCACACAGGCTCCTGAGCCCAGGCAGATACTGCTTTCCCTGTACTTCAGACTACCCCAAAGTCATCTGTCCCAGTTTGCATTCCTTCAGCTGCTTGCTTATGTCAAGTACCTGCCTACTTGGTCACATACACAACTCACCCAGCTCCCTGCCCATGCTCTGCCTCGCCTGGAAATAAAGCAGCTCCTTCTTCAGCTGAGTTTGAGTAACATTACACTCTACCTCACAGCTGAGAGCAAACTCATAAAGAAGGTCTGACAGGCCACAGGATGGTTTAGTGGAGGAGAAAACAGCACCCAGGGTAAAAAGGTAAACTGCCCTAAAAAACCCACTTTGCGACTCCTAGGAGGAAACTTCTTTACAGTATTAGTCTTTAAGCAATGAGAAGTCACAAGCCCAAAGAACCCTGTGGAGTTTCATCCTCATGCCGAGGCTTGACAGCTTCAGCCTCACGTTGCAGCACAGTTCTCTTCTTGCACAATGGCAGACTGGTCCTGGGCAGGAAAACCAGCCATGCCCTTCCCATCTCTAAAAGGAGGAGATGCTTGTTTAGCTGCTCAGGTACAAGCAGTCTCACAGCAGTCCAGATCAGCAGCTCCTGTCAGAAGCCATAGGATTTCCTCAGTATACATTGGTCTATTATCTATTACAGTCAATTACAATAAATTGGGGGATGTGTTTACAGGACAAGAACTGGCTGCACAGCAGATTGCTCTCCAGTGTTACCAGTAGTCTGAGTGCGGAATAAAATACCAAATGCTACACATTTCTGTACCTGCTAAAACTCCTAAGACAAGAAATCCCAGCATCTATATCTTTGCACTTGAGGAAAAGGGAGGAATGAATTATTCATATGTATGCAAAAACTTTATTTTTTTAATTACCAGCCTCACATGGGCATTTTTGCCAGACAGCCTGAAATAACCCAGATGCAGGAATTAAATTCAGTTTCACTTCTCCCTTGCTGTTACTCAACATTAAGTTCTGCTATTAGTCATATGCAGAAAGTTCATTTTTCATAGAAGTGCCAGGATCTTCATTGCCATTCATAGCACCCCAGTGGCCACAGCAGCTACATAAGGACCACCAAAGCAGAGAGGACATAAAACTTTGGTACTGCCAACATACAGCACATCAGGCATTTTAACAAGACTAAACAACAATAGCTACAGCAAAACCCAGTCTTGTGCCCATTTATCACTGCCTGCATTTAAGTCTGTTGCAGCCTGTCAAATATCTGGAAGCTCTTCCTGCCATCTGTTTCCTTCCTCCAAGGGTGCTGCAGTTTTCCATGATTGCTCTCTCTATCACACACACACAAAAATAAGGTCTTCATTTCTGTGAATCTTAAGAATTATTTTTAAACAGGCTATGAATTTTTAACCTGCCTATGCAGAGTGTAACAACTGTCATTTGCTTGGACTGGTAAAATTCAGTTACCTGTCTCCATCCTCACAGGAGTCACACCAAAATCTATTTTCTTCACTCTTTCTTTGTGAACTGGTAATATTAAAGCCAGCCAGTTAAAACAGCAAGAACTTAACAAGCTGTTTCCAGAATGCAGTGGCTTTCTGCTCCCACAGAAACCTGTCACAACAATTACCAAACCAATTAACAGCAACTAAGCAAGGGGACAGATTTGTAGAAGGATTTGCTTGAGTTTCAGTGCCGAGTGGGACTCTCATTGTTGCCCTTTGAACACGAGAGTTTACAACAGATTGTTAATGGTACCTTTTCTGCAGGGCTGAGGTTCCCCAGATGAGCATCTGTCTCCTCTCTGTATGTAAATACTGCCCTTTTCCTCACTTCCTACAGAAGGCACCTAAGCATTTTATTGTCTCAGGAAACAGGCTGCCCTAAATATTTAAGGATCCTTTTGGAGTTTTAAAGCAAATAGCCCTAAATGTTCATAAACATCTACCTGTCCTTCTAACAAAGTCTAGTTTTTCCATAATGCAGGAGGTAGATTACACAGTAATCCATCCTTACACCAACAAACAAACCCCAGCACCTTAAATTGTAGAGTAATATCCTTGCAGAAATAGTGAATTAGAACTTTGTTAAATAATTTACTTTCTGCAGCTATTAGCTTTGATAACCAAAATGAGGGATGAGCTGGCTACTTAGTATTAATTTTACTTCTTTTTTTATAAGGCAGCCCTCTTACTGAAGAAGTATGGGATTTCTCACTGAAAAACATTTTTATTTTGAACATGAGGCTAAATGACTTGTAGTGGAACATTTACATTTAAGAATACCATTGCAAAAGAGTCAGCAGAAATACTCTGGTGTTAATATCAAGTTTGGAAGTAAAGGCTGAAAACCTCTTTAGAGTATACTTTGCAACAGAATTTCAGGAAGCAAAGAGGAACACACACACAAAAAAGGTCCCACACCAGGGGCATCTCCTGTATTTGAGAGTTTTAATAATAATAACGGTAATAATCATGTCTTTACATAATCTCACTGGAAAACACCAGACCAATCTGACCTACATGTTTTAAATAACCTGCTGCTTCTACTTTATGGAGAAGCTGGTATTAAGCCATTAAGCTAATAGTCAGAGCTGGCTACTGTTTGGGTTTTAGTAAGATCTGATGCAGCTGATAAAGTAAGTGAGAAAGAGCTTTGCAAATGGAAGCTTAGCATGGAAACCTGGTCATGGTAACAACCAACTCAATTTCTCCTCTTAAAATACGGCCATAAAGCCAGCACATGAAGCTGATTTGCTCCTTCTATTACAAGATACCAATACCCACCCATATTCCAGCAGGCTGTGGGAGCAAAGGCATTTGCAGCATTGTGCTGCTGTTTCTCAGAAGGGTGTATGCTTTGCTGTTCATATAAAGAGAGCTGAGTCTTATCCCAATTCCCCATGTTCTGAATACTGAAGACCTACTCAGAATGAAGGACAATGGGCCATGTTGCCTGCTAAAGCAAAAAAAACAGCAACAGAATTCAGCACACATCTTCCTCCAGATACTGCAGAAGTGCATGCAGAAGCCAGAGATGAAACATTTCTCACTGTGAAGGAAAACTGGGAGGAGACTCTGTTGTCAGACACCAAAAAAACCCAAAACCCAAAAAAACAAAAAGACCCCAAACATTCTTTAAATTAACTCCAAACTGCCAGGCACTGCTTGACTCCCATTTTCCACCCTCACAAGATCCCCACTATGAAAGAGCAGCCTCTGTGCAGCCGTCTCTCTGTGCCTCCCCCCACAGCAGTACCAAGGGTGTTTGTATCCTCCAGGTCATCCCTCCACATCACTTCTTTCCCACGAACAGAAAACAGCAGCAATTCACAGCCTCACTAAACAGCACGCTAGATATGCTGGACAAATGAACACTGTGAGACTGGGAATGCTACAGAGTGCAAGACGACCCTCACAATTTGATCTGTGACCATGGCTCTGGTCTGTTGCCTCTGCTTATTAGATGAAAGGGCTCTGTCTGCTCTGTCCTCAAAGCCCCTTCCATCTTCTACCTGGTCTTTCTCCAAAGCCAACATGATTCTTTCTGGACAGCCCCAAGAGAGAGATGAAGGCTTAGCCTTGCTTAATTCCATCATTTTTACAGCAAAGACTTATTTCCTACCATGCCTGCAGCACAGCCCATGTCAGTGGTGAAAAGGTACTACAATTTAAGAAATTGAGCTATCTTCTAGTTTTCCAGTGTTTACAGCACATTCAGTTCATGTTTTTAGGTTCTTCTGTACTGGAATTCTTTTAATCAAATATTGCATAAGATTCACAAAAAGAAATTGAAAAACATGGAATGTATTATTTGAATACAAGCCAGTAACACTCTGCATTTGCAGCACACCACAAAGGCCACCTTAAAAAGAAGGACTCTCTAAAATAGCAGGCAAGTAGCATAGCACTCTTAAAGGCAGATTTGCTTTGGGTTCAGATGTTTGGTGTGAGCTATGCTGCCTGCACAACCCTAACCATTGCTTGCTGTCTGGATTTCCCTTGAGGAACATAATTAACATCAAGTTAAAACCCCACCTCCAGCATCAGGGAGATAATTGAAACCTAGGCAGTCCCAAGACTCTTCTCAAATTGAGAAGTTGCTAAACCAAAATGTAAAGCTGCAGCAAGATGTTTATATTAATTATACTAACCAACCATCAAGGGGCTCCTATCTGAGGGCACTTTTCCATGGATAATTCATGGCAACTTTTGAATGACGGTCCATAATACACTGTGCATTCCTAGACCACACGAACAAGCTGTTACAGCTACTTCAGGCTTCCAGTATGGAAGTGCAGTGACTGCTGAACTCCCCCAAGGAACTAATCTCTCAAACATTATCTTTCAGTGTCAAAACAGAGGTGCATTTCATGGTTCAGTTTCCAGGAAAGTACTGCCTTGTAACACCCTCAAACTTTCACCATTCGATGAAGATAACTGTGAGTCCACAGCCTGAAATTTCAGGCCAAAACGTCTTTGAACTTGCTTTTAGATGATACCTCAGTGTTCAGCTGCTTTTTGCAATGCCTTCCCTATTAGGTTTTGGCCACTTTGGGTTTTCCCCTTGAGGTTCTGCCCAGCAAAGCTTTTCACAATTCCTCTATACAAAACTACACAGCAAATTACACCAATACAGTGGGTAAATATGCCCCCCCCATACGAGTAATCAATATAATTGATGACCTACCAAGTTAATCAATTAGATTAACGGTTGACCTACTTAAAGATAGGGAAAAGTATTTGATACTTATTTTCTGGAAAATAACATGCAATAGAGCATCACCATATAAAGAGTCAGGCAGTCCAGATAAGCAGGCTGAAGGCCAAGGGCATGCACAGTACTGGAAGAACACTGGGCTCCATGGGATGCAAAAGACTCCATTTTATATTGATGCATTTACATGGTGTTTGCAGTCTTGGGGGGCAAAAGCAGCAGGACAAAGTCTCTCATACATAAGGAAAGCTATCTGCTCAACACTGAGATTTTTCCAACAGGGGCAGCTCAATAATAAAAACCTTCCCTTCTGGATTTTTTCAGACCTCTTCAAAGTTTGTGGTTTGACAAGGAAAGAGGAAGAAAACACTGCAACTCCCTGTTCCATAGTACCTCTGTCAAAGGGGCAACCATTGCAAACTCCTGGGAGCCTGCATCTCACACTGTTGCATCTATGCCTTACAGGCCACCTATCCTGCAGCAAGCTACAGCAGGAGAGGTTTATCTGCATTCACCCTCAGCTGCAGTCTGCAGTTATCTCGCTGCATGCACTGCCAAGAGCTCCTGCTTCTGCCTAGGCATCCATTTACTGGACATCTGATTTTCTAACCCACTTTTTCCTATCCTACTGACAGCGTTCTGGGGACATGCTCTACGAACAGCTGATTCACACCATTATCCCAAACTGTTTGTTACACTGGGGGAAAGGTGTGGGGCTTTTGCTGCCTTTTTTGCATGCAGAATAAGAAGCTCAATTGGAAGAAACAGTGTTCAGACCAAGGTTACAGGTTCATGCTCCACAACTGGGAAAGCCCAGCAGTTCAGCTAAATCAGCCTCCACACAACACTACAGCTCCTCAGTCTGCTATGTGGTTTCACACCTGCATCACTGGATTAAGGCAATGACTCCACAGAGCAGAAAGCCCCTTCAAGTCACTTGATGAAAGGCTCCTGTAGCAGTGCCATGCTACTCAAAAAGATCTATTTGTGCTGAATGCTGGAGCCAGAGCAATCCTAATAAGCCGTTCCTTCAGCTATTCGTCAATCAACAGGCAGGGACATTGACGAAGGCTGCACTGTCTCCCAGTCAAATGTGCTTTCTTTCCGTGCAGTCAATCTGAAAGTTGTAATTCTAGCTCATATCAGACTATGTGTGTAACGTCACTTATAATTAACAAACCTGAAAAGCAGCAAATAATTCTGAGAGACAAGTGAACAAATGATGTCAGGTTTTATGACAAGGCGGTTGCGCCAGAGGCAATGCATCAAACAGCTACATGACATTAAACTTTCTTCTGAAGAAACATTCACCTGCTCTCTATTAATTTACGTACTTGGTATTTAAGGACTGACAGCGCTGAAAAACGTGTCATTCCACTAGACAGATAGCTGTCCTGCCCCGGGGGGAAACGCCGAGAGTGTCATGGAAAGAGTTTCACGGCTGATGTGTCGTCAGCCCGGGTCTGCCCCGAGCAGCTGCTCACAAACCCCACACAGCCATTCCTCAGGAAACCACAGACTCAACGGCATAGCCAGAAGTTTCCAAAAAATGAAAAACATCTCTCCTCCCTCAAGAGAACGTGGGTAAATGGAGAGAAGGACAAACAAGGAGAAGCAGCAGAGGGAACAGTTGGGAGTCAAGTGCTTCTACTGAATGTCCCTTGCACGAGGCAATTCCAGGCGGGAGGACATATGGAGAATGACTCTGTTTTGCAAGGTAAATCAAGACAATTCACTCATGGTTCTTGCAAATATGTACTCTGAAGGTGGCCCAGCATACTTCACTCAATATTTAACACACACGGGAAAAAATAAATTTATTATCTGTATTCTTATTTACTCAAGAGTATCCTTTCCCTCCAGTTATGCAAAAATAAAGCAAATAAACTGTGGTTTTGGTGACTTATTGTATTAATTTTTTCCCCACTTTTTCCAGAGGTTTTTCCTGAGACACAGGCAGTCTTAGATGCCTTCAGCTGCATACCTCCCCTTCAGTCCTGGTACCCTCAGTAAGTTTCAGGGTCTTTACATGAGAAGTTGCCATACAATTTAGTTCTCAGAGTCACCTAAACAGTAGCATCATGCAAGAACAGCATCAGTCCTTGGGATGGATTAATTTCAACTCCCACCAATAGCAATTTTAACACTCACAATGCAAGATGAAAGATAAGAAGCAGAAACACAAACACCTGGGGGAACCTGATTACAGGGGAGTCCAGCTACTAAAGCAGAAAGGAGAGCCTCCTAACATTTCCCTTTGTTGATATATGCAGTGATGGCAGATCTTCTCCCCTCCCCACAGAGAGGGCACTGCTACTCCCTGCTGAATGGAAAGTATGTGAGATAAGAGATCCCGACTATTGGGTTGCAGGCTGTACATTATTCCCTAATCCTTTCAGACAAACTGACCACATCCCTGTTTTCTGATGCCTGGATTTGTTTCCTGGCACATACCTATTCCCTAGCTTAGAGGTGTGAAGAAAGCTGGGTTTGATATCTTGAAAGCAGCATGCCAGTACTTCTCAGCCCTTCCCAACCCCTCTATCTCAAAAGCAGGAGCGTTGCTGGTGGAGTGCCATCCCAACCAGCTGGCTCTCTCAGCACTCTTTACAACTAATATCTTTGTATGACCTTCACGGCATTAACCAAGTGCAGAGAGGACCAGGCAAACAACTCAAGGAAGAACACTAAAAATATCCCAAACTTTACATCAGTCACAGGACTACAGCCCTGCTGAGAGCACAAGTCACTGCTCAGTTGTGTTGTGCCGCCCTGCTTTTCCGGCTCAAAGGGATCTGCACATCAAGTAAGCTCAAACTCTCTCATTTGGGTTATTTTAAAACAGCACTGAGGAAACATAGATCTCTACCATTGGGTTTTGTCCCATGACCAAACCAGAGTATTAGGAGGCAGCTCACTGATCCCAATCAGCAGTGGCATAATTCAGGGTTCAATAGCTTCCTTGTGCCGGTGCCCCACCACATCAAAACTCTGCCAGGGTGGATCATCCTCCCGTGATTTACTGAAACCAGGCTTCCTCTCACCAGTTTGTCAGAAGACACAGCAGGGGAAAGTACTTGCTCAGTCCTTAACATGGAAAGATATTCCCTGCAGACACAGGAACCGAGTCATACAATCTCAATACTGATCTAGGGAATACCATGAGCCACTGCAAACAGCCCTCAAGTAGATCCACTACTTAATTCCCATCTGGTTAAAATAAAATGCAGTATTTAGGATGGATGGGGGCTAAAAGGAACTGAAAGAAAATAAATGCTAAGTTCCCAGGCCAGACAGGGTTCCAGGGATTAGAGAATGAGCAAAGCATCAGGGATGGGAGGAAGCTGACAAATGGATATGAAACACAGCATGAAAACCAACTTTTCCACTAATGTGAATGGCTGCCTGCAAATGAAACTCTCAATGCTCACAGAAAAGCTGCTTATAATAGATAAAGCATCTGTACTTTTAAATTTTAAAGCAACCACTACAGAAATGCTGGTGCACTTCCCAAGCACACCAAACTTGAGTGCTCTTTTAATAACCTGCAACAAAGCCTCCCAGACAGCCAGCAACCCACAGGCAGGAGGGAATGTGTGGGTGCACGGAGACTTTTCTCTGTGGCTTCCCCAGCAGCTGGTGCTGTGGAGGGAAGGGCTGAGGGCAGCTGCTGCAGGACATAAATAGGCAACAGCTGTTTGGCCATATGCTCCGTGGGTTCCAAAGGGTTAACCACCCAAAACCCTTGCACACGGGCACAAAGCAGTACCTTTGCCTCTGCTCTGTCTGCAGCATCACTGCTTCCACCCTCTGGGGTGTGGGAAGGGGATTAAGAAGGAAAAAGGCTGTCTCAATTTCTCAATATTTTGTTTTGAAAACAAAGGCAAGGAAAATCTCTGAGGGAAGTGAAAACTTTCAGAAAGTGCACTGAAGTACTCAGGGTACTCTGAAAGCCATTGCTCCATCCCACTTGTCACATGAAGGCACTAATGCAACATGCACGTCAGTACTATTTCAGACCAACGAATTCAAGTGAGTTTCAGTGCATGGTAAGAGTCATCTTCAAATAGAAGAGACACTTTCTCCTGCCAATCACTGCACAGCTGGAAGCAGCTCCAAACCCCAGGGCAGCTTGCTCCTCCAGTGCACGTTTACAGCACAAACTGAGCCTCACAGGCTCAGCTGCCAGTTCCCCACAGAAGGCTGGAGTTTTCCTCGGCACCCTTCTCTTTTCAGGGGGCTGGCCATGACCTTCCTCCACCTCTCACCACTGTCCACAACACTGCAGTTTTGCTGGAAAAAAAATCTCCTGACTGGGGCACACAAAGACAGCAGCTCTTTTTGGAAACAAGCTCCTCAAGAGGAGTTGAGATCAACCACAAACTGCAGCTTCGCAACAAAACCTAAACCAGCCTCAGCCTGGCTTTCCTGTCAGCCACAAGCACAAGAAAAGAAGCATTTTGGGGGAATCCTCTCAGACTGGGGTGAGACAGACTGACCCACTTGGTACACAAATACAGCACTGTGTGGAGTGTTATACAGGGGCAGAACAGAGTCTAAAGTGGTTTTAAAATTGTGAACTTTAATCCTTCTTAAATCCTTCCAGTTCTGTTGCAAGGATGGCTTATTTGCTGTAGTTTGCTGAAGTAACAGAGACAGCCCTTCCCCAGCTTCACCATTCCCAAAGGGCTGGGATGGGGCAGACCAAGCTCCTGCCACAGCACTGGACATCCAGTCACTTACTATCCCAAATAGTTTGCATTCTACATCTAATGCCAGGAATGCATTCCTCTCATCACCGCAGTCATGCAAGATTTAACAAAGACACAACCACACCTGAAAAAAAGTGACTGTAAGAAAGGGATGAATTATTTAAACTCCCAGTGTATCTTTTCTCCATGAAGAGCAATCACATGAACGCCCTCCTCTGATTGAAACCCTTATCAGATAACCAAGTACCAGCCCTCTGGAGCAGAGACCAGAAGTGAACTCTGCTATTCCCCAAACCAGTTCTGATACAAACATTAAAAAAGCAAGCAACAACACCAGCTGCCTCCCAGAGCACTGGAGCAAGACCCACCGACACAACAAACCACTGTACATTAACAAGAGCTGCTATTTCTGGTACAAGCCTGGGCCCCTCATTTCCTTTGGCCAATTATGATAATAGTATTTGGCAACAGTATCAAGGCTAGAACAAAAACATGACCAAAATATTTATATAGAGAATTTACAGCGCATTTGTAACCTCTGCAGACACTGATTTCACCAAATCAGCAGCATCCCCACCAGGGCTGAGGAACACAGAGCACAGAACAGACCCAGGGAGGCAAAATTAGGGGCTTGCAGGGGAAATGGGTATCACTCCATAGGTTTAACTTCCAAGTAAAGCAACACATCCTGATGCTCCCTTACATGCCAACTTCAGCTGTGGTGAAAATCTTAAGGACAAAACACCATGCGAAGAACCACCATGAATTACAAGGAGGAAAGTCAGTTTTCCCTGTATGGCCTCACTTTAATGTGAACTGTGGAATATAGGCCAAAACTTCAGTTAAAAAAAACAACCAGATGGTGAACAGTACTGCAACATTCACATAAAAGAATCCATGGGAAAATGGCAAGTGTAATGGATAGAATTTGGATAGGATTTTCCTATTTATTTCACTAATTTTACCGCTGTGAAGAGACCTCTTTTATCTCTTCAGGCTATATTTGGAATGTTGTATCTTGTGACAAGCTGTAGTCATAATGTAGGAGACCACCTAAGCCAAAAGGATGATTCCTCCAGGAAGAAGAGAAGCAAGCTCCTATTTTTTAAGTACTGTAAGGGAGATTTTGAAGTCATTGGTACAGAGAAACAAGTTGCTAAATCTGGTCAAGACAACCTACATAATTCATAAGTGTGGCTACACAGAATTTACAGTCCCAAAATTAATGGCTGGATGCAATAAATAAATAAATACATACATGCATAAATGAAAACATGTACTATAGCATAAGGTGGGGTTCCCATGCAGCAAGCACAGCAGTTAGAGAACAAGGACAGTACTGTAGAAATCACCTAATTACATAAATACTCACTCCCCTGTCACTACCATTTCACATTACTTGCTGTGTTAGCACCACAAACAGAATGCAGAGTTCTGCAATAAACATCAGTGCTATTTATTCTGGTGCTTTCTCTATTTTGGGTTTAAACACACCCATGATAACCGGATCACATGAGAAGTATCCAGCTTTCTAAGCCTTTTTCCCTGTCCCACTGAAGTTACGGGTACCTAGTGCAAATCATTTTGACAAAACTGGATTTTCAATAAAGCCACGGCACCAAATCTGTTTATATGTAATCAGGCACTCCAAAGGCATGTTTCCCAAAGCCACGTCCTTAATCAAGTGCAACTCCTTTTTAATATCCTTTTGAAAGTTAAAGGTAATGAAATTTAACTGCTGTAAGCACACAGACCAGGCACTCTCACCACCCCTGATGGAGCAGAGAACCATCCCCAGCAAGTTAGGCAATGTGAAAAACAATACTGGGATACATTAACCCACATAACTCAAACCCTGCTAGTCTGTAGGAAGCAAACAAGATGGTTAGATACCAAGCCTTTACTCTTGCTAAAACATTCTCGGTTTATACTCTCTCCAGTTTCACTATTCATGGTGTTGCTATATTTAAAGGCACTGGGAAGTGTTTCACCAGCTAAGAGCCTCCCAGGAGGAGACAAGTCAGGCTGCAGACAGCTGGCATCAGCCCCTTGGCAACCACACACACGGGCATTTGGGGGAACAGAAACCGAGCTTCTTGGAGATAGGCAAGGGCTTTCCCTGGGTTCTTCATAAAGTGATGAGCCGCAGCAAGTCAAGGACAATACATTTGCATGGAAGCCATACAGCCTATTTTAATCCTATTTTAAGAAGCCAGCAGTATTTCCTTACAGTTAGCTGACATCAACAGGATGCAGCTTTCTGCCAGCAAGTGCAGGTTACCTCTGTCCGAGGGGTATCTCCCAGAACACGTTTCATGCCATTTATGCATTCACGTTTAGATTAATGTATTCCGTGTGTCCCACTGTTAAAACTGTTTCTCCACAGCTTCCTTCCCAGGAGTTCATCTTCCTCTTGGAAATAGTCACAGGAAAATAAAACGACCCCTCAGAACTAAAGGGATATTCAGTAAGTAATCCATAAAAGAGAAGACCTATTTGAACACTCCCTTCTCAGTTTCTGAAAACACATCTTTTCCTTTCACAAATTAACTAATTGGGCAGAAAAAAAACCCAAAAAACCTTTAAGGTTTTTTGGGGGGTGTGTTTTTGTAAACTACTACTGGAATAGCTACAACTGTATTAATGGTTACGGAGTGTACCTTTTTATGGTAGTGAAAAAACAGTTTCAAATTCCTGAATTAATGCAGTTATTAGACACTTGTTTGGCTTGAGAATGGAGTAAGAAAATGTAAGCTTCCGAGTGGCTTTCTATTTGAGGCTTGGGTGACTAATTATGTGTTCAGATGCTGCTTGATTTAATATCTGCTCAATTCCCATTCTCTTTCTGTGGGAAAGATACTCAAAATACTGTGGAAGAAAGTTTTCCTGACCGTGAACCAGAACTTTATGATGCAGTATGTTCAAAGGAAAATTTAATTTCACAATTGGAGCAACACAAACTAATCTGCTTCTTGGCAGAGGAAGCCAAAACGTTTCTGGTAACAACATGTGAAAATGGATAATGACAGCAAAAGCTCAACTGCACCCAAATTCCTCCCTTTCTTAATACTAACTGTGCCACTGTGTTACCTCAGCATTATTTGAGTTCTGATGAAATGCGTATGAAGAGCAGCAGCTGAAAAGCAGCTACCTCAAACACCAAAGTTTCCCTTTACTAAAATATCAATAATTTCAGATCCAAGAGAATATTGAGGGGGAGTTTGGGAAGAACCCAAGTTCCACAGGAACTTGAAAACTGAGTTTACATCAAAGTAGAAGGATTGAACATTCCTTTTACATGCCTGGGAAGCCTTCAAAGTAATTCCCCAAATTTTGATCCTTTGTCATACAGTTTGATAACAAATACACTCTGTCCTGCATGACTGACATGAACCTCAGCCTCCCATTCAAGCTCTGTTTTTCAAGTGTGTCAGAGACTCCAGAAACCCTTTTTGGTTTTCAACAAGTATCCAAAACTAAAGGCAGACACCTATTATACCTACGTGGGTGTGCAAATATAGCAAATACACTTTTTTGCAGGGACTTGTCTCTGGAAAAAATACAACCTAAACATGTCTGTTGCTGGTCACTTCACTGCAAGTAAGAACTTTAATACATTGCTGTAATTAAATGAGGTAGAACAAACTAACCATTTAATTATTTAAAAAATCTGTTACCATTACATTCCCGTATCTGTTTAACTCTAACTTCTTCACCCCTGTCTGTCTCCCATGTTGGTAGTTTTGAACTTTTATTGTTGGGTGGATGTAGGGAATGAGAAGTCAAAAGAATTCGTGTAGTCTTAAATTATGCAGGTACAGATCTGAATTCTACTTCCAGAAAGACTGAGTTACAGCATTTCCTCCAAAACAGAAGATGCAGGATGTCAGACTGGGCGTTCATGCTGCTCTGTGGACTGTCATTTATCCCTAAAAATGGCACCAGCAAACACGGGTGTGGCACCAAGGCACGCTCTCAAAGGGTAACTTACCAAGGCCCCATCTCACATGCAGCACCACCACATCCACTGGCAACCGCTGGTGCTTAATCCAGGAAAAGGCAGGTTAAGGCTTGAATTTTAAATCTTTACTCCTACTTACTGATTATTTTTTTTTAAACACATATGCTAAACAAATGAGCCACGCTTTATTTTCAAAGAATCATGAAGGTTGGAAGAGACCTTCAAGACCATCTAGTCTAATCATCAACCCAGCACCACCCTAATCACTCCTAAACCCCTCCCAAGTGCCACATCCAGGCATCTCTTGAACGCTTCCAGGGACTCCCAGGTGACTCCCAGGGCAACTTACTGCAATGCCTGACCACTCTCACAGTGAAAAATTCCTTTCCAATAGCGAATCTGAACCTCGCCTGGCACGACACAGGGCCATTTCCTCTCACCCTTTCCCTTGAGATGTGGCAGAAGAGATGGACCCCCAGCCTTGCTCCATTGTAGAAGACAGTGAGGCTCTCCCTGAGCCTTCTCTTCTCCAGACTGAACACCCCTGGCTCCCTCAGCCACTTCTCATAAGACCTGCTTTTCAGACCCTTCACCAGCTCCGCTTCTCATCAGAAGGTTCACTTTGACTCCTGTTTCCTATTCTGCTCCAACACTGGAAATCCTGAATTCCTCCTCCCAGCCTCACCCTACCCCCTCAGACACTGCAAAGACCATTTGCTTGAATCCAAGACACTCATGTCATCTCTTGGCACACATTCCCAGGTCAGCTGTGCAATGCTGCTTCCTCTTAGAAGAATGAGGAAACATTGCCAATCGCTTTTCCTCCTCTCATTTTAGTCACTATTTCCCAACTAAGCACAACCCACATGACATTTAAAAATAAAACTGTCTAACCATCAGTTTTCTCTTCCTCCCACCCGAAATGTGTTTGATATGTTTACTCAAATATTTAAATTATGAGGTTTTCCTGTGCCTGAAGTAGTCATACTTTGGTTATTGCTGGTATTTTTACAAGATGCAGGTGTGCTAAAAGTAATTAGCAGTTAAAAACAGATTCATCTTTTACCAGTTATTAAGAAAAACTGAACAGCGCTATTTAAATAGGTAGCATCCTGCTACTAAGAAAATATGATTAAAAATGCATGCTAGTGAAAAGGACCTAATATATTATTACAGAAAGAAAACAATGGAAACAATTAGCTCTGCAAAATGCCCTTTTTAAAATAGGGACTATGTTGAATACAACGCAGATTATCTGTGAGGATATGCAGATATCACAAAAGAAAGATGAGACAGGAATTTTCACTGTGACAGGCAGGATTTATTGAGAAGTTAAAAAATAGATTCTTTGTCAATTGAGAGAAAATTACTTGAACAACTCTCATGTTTAATACCAGTTCAAGGCTATTTGGATACTATGGGATTCTCCTTTTCATCCTAACTTGGTCTGTTTCAGAGACCACACAAACATTCTTCTGCTAGAAGCATTTGTTTCTTGAAGTTATTATTAGCCATGAAGATCTAAAGCAGATCTGTTCTCAGCTACATTCATAGCCCAGATGTGGATATTGTGAAGACTCTGCATGAAGAATCAAAGCCAAGATTCCAGAATCCTGTACAAGAGACCCAGAGGAGATGAAAAGAAGGCTGTCTTCAGCATTTTCATCCTACAAGCTATTTAGGGGACTATGACTTCATACTTTTTTGTTCTCAAGTAGCACAGATGTGCTCTATCAATTCACAGAGTTGGAAAAAGATGTGCAGAATGAGTGTTAAGAAAAAAATAAATCATGGGGTTTTTTTTCACCTGAAGTTAAGCAGTACAAACATGGAACTGATAGGATTTTCTCCATTATCACCAAGGCAGAATGTTTATTGACATAATTTACATTATATTTTGTCTGACCAACAAGTCTGAAGAGACTGTGAAGCCAGCAACAACAAAGATCTATAGCTGGAAAACCTGTTCTCTGTTCATTTAATTTGCAGGAACAAATCCCGTCTGAATTAGCAGAGAGCCTTTCCTTTGACATGTATGTTAGATGCAAGGTAGACATTCTGTTCAAGGTTTGTTTTACTTTTAAATCAAGAACTGTCACTTATAAACAACACATCCTATCTTCAGAACCAGAGAGAGAAAAATTCAAACAAACCCCAACCATTATGGTTGGACTCAATGATCTTAGGTCTTTTCTAACTTAAATGATTCTATGGTTCTGTCCTCTGTAGGAGTGAAGGTACTAGTAGGTCCAGAAAATTGACTTGCTGTGTCATAAACCAACTTCCAAGTATGCTAAAGAGTGTATGGGAAAATTCTTTCTTATGTAGCTGTAAGTTTGCAATACTTTCTGCCAATTACGTTTATGGGAAAATATTTTGTAAAGCAACCAATAAGTTCCTCCTCCCAGGATATTTCATTTAACTACATTATTATCTCCCTTGCACATATGAAAACTACATTTGCTACCAACTGGAAAACATAAAACATGCAAGCACAAAGATAAAAATGTGTGATGAATTCAAGAATTTGCACTGGGGATGCTGCCCTAGAAACCATTCTGATTCACTTGAGTCTTCTCTAGAATATCACACAGCATCACACAGTCACAAACAGAACTGCCAAAATGTAAGGGATACATTCTCAATGCACAGCCCTTCTTCCAGTCAGTGGCAAAAATTAGCAAGGGAGGTTCCTTAATTGCAAAGTTCTAAATTTAGGATTGCAACTTGTTATTCATCTCAAAGGGTCACAGCCATGTTTATTTCAGCAGCTACAAAAATCCACCCTCTGTATGAGTATAATTTACACCGAGTAACATTCAATTTTTTTGAAAAAAATTGCCCCCACAAATGTGAACACTCCCATTTCTTTTTCCTCCCTAACTCCCCCACTTCCACTGAAATAAGGTTAGCTAAGAAAAACCCTATTCATAGGAATTAAGAGCCAAATATCCAATCCGTTCTCCCAGTTAACAAGTAGCCTTAGTCAGTGTCTGTGCCAGCTCTGGAGGTTTATAAACAGGCCCTGTATTTTTTAATTTGAATGAAACATGTCTGTGCTATTAGAGATGTCTGTACCAGTAAGAGCTACTGGAAAACTGCAAGACCTGGGTTTTGTGTTATGTTAACAGAAACAAAACACTGATGCTTCAAGATTTGTGGGTTAAAAAAAAATTGATTCTTCTGGACTAAATTTCTACACTTTCTGTTACTTCTGTGGTGCAAGTGCCTCAGGAATTGGAAGAGCTGGGGGTTCCCAAGCTGTTACTATGATGGCAACAGGCACAAAATCTCTCCTTCCTCCAAGACAAGCCCAGCCACACACAGTGCTGAGCATGCAGGCACTGTTTCAAAGGTCTTGCAATCAGAAAGTTCATTAAAAATACTGTCAGCTATTAGCCTCCAGTTACTGACCTGCAATTGCATTGTGTCTCAGCTTCCCTGCTCCTCATCCAGCTCTAAACAGAACTGAAGCCTCATCTTGTTTTGAGCCATTTTGCAACTGGCAAGGTCAGTGCCTTGACGAAGCTCAAAACACTGCAGATGTTTGGATCTAGCACCATCTCCTCCTGCAGAGCATCTCATTTAAAGTAAAGCATCGAGCCTCAATCCTGAGACATACACCTCTGCAGATCTGAGCAATTCCATCTTTGACCAACCATCTCCTTGAACCACCAGGATCACCACAAGTTACTGCCAAAGAGGTCCAGTGTGCCAGAAGCAGCTGATTATGCAGGAAGCCCACACATCCTACTTTCTCCATGTGCAGGGTTTGAGGAGTCCAGCTGGGTAATGGGTATACTGGGATGCTCCAGTTTACATACTGTCTTGATCCACAATTTCTTCCTGCTTATTACAGTAATTAATCCAACAGATTCAGGAAGGGACCACATTAGTGACCTCCATCTGCTAATTTGCAGGAGTTACCCCTCCTTTCAAGGAAGCCTTAGAATAACTCATTTCCAGTCCCTTTACAGCACATGACAGGTTGTACCACCTGTGGGTTTATGACCCATTAGGAATGCACAATGTGAGATACTTGAAGGTCACAGCCTTGTACAGAATAAATTGTACAGGTCACAGGAACTGGATATAAACCAGAGATCCAGCACTTGAAATTGTCTGCTTGAATACCAAAAACATGATGCTTACCACTGAAAGACAGGCTCTGAAGAGATGAACTATCTGAGACTCATGTGCAGGAGAAAAAAGTAACTTTTAGCTATTATTCCAAATATCATACAATAAAAATATTCCCTATCAGTCTGGCAGCTGCAAAGAAGTACTAGCAAACGTGCAAGGTCTAAGGCTGTTTACTCCAGATATAATGGACACATCCACTTGAAGTGCTCTGGAGTGCAAATCAAAATTCTGTGGTACAAGCTGCTGGACAGCTGTTGCAAAATGATCTGTTAATTCTTTCAAGTCCTGCTAAACAAAAAAATCTCTCAGTCTCCACCAAAAGAAAAATCATCTAGCAGTAGATGATATAATTACATTTAATGCAATGAAAAAAGTACCCAAACTGTAAGATCATCCCGAAGATACGTAAATGTTGTTGTTATGAAAAGACTAGTCAGTCGACTCCATGAAGAGATAGTGAGATATTAACTTCTTTATATTGTTAAATGCCCATCACTTCTGCCCAGATAGTTGAAATTGCAATTTGCAAATACACAAAGCTAGCTGAATAAAGGCCAGCATCTCATTTCTCTCCAGCTAAAAAAAGAAATTGCTGAATGTAATCAGCACATTTTCTCTCTAGATGAGAATGACAAATACAGTCAGTAATGCTTTGTGCTGCATTTCTGGTCTTACAGCTGCTTAAAGCCTCTACTTCCAAAACAAAGTGTCTCAACAACAGACAGCAGTGAACGTAACTTGCCCTATGCAAATGTCTTCAACTTTAAAAGAAACCCAGTTCCTCAGTGACTAACTCCTTCTTGCAGTGCAAATAATGAGGAAAGCAGAGGAAAGACAGCATGCTTAGATTCCCTCTCTCTTGTGATTTCAGGAAGGTGTTTGGGGAAATCAGCTGCTCGGGCTCTGCATTTCGGAGTAGCCTGAACAGCCCAGCCACCAGCAAAGGGTTCCCCTTCAGCCAAAGATCATCCTGCCTACACACACTCTTCAAAGCTCCTCCTGCTGATCCTCATGACCATTCCTGGAAACTATTATTTGTGCAATCCAAAGCACAGTTCCAAGTAAATCTCTTTAGTCAGAACAACACATGCCTAACTTTTATAAACTGCTCTGCACACAGTGCGAGGTAATCCATGCAACTCCAAAGGCATTTTGTAAACAAGCAGACATTCTGCATACCAGACAGAAAAATTTAACAACACAGGGCAACTAAGAATTTAAAATGCATACTGGACATCACTGACTTAATTATGGCAACCATCACACTTTTTTTTTAAATTTTCAAATGCTTAAGGTTACTTACCCTACTTAGCTTTAAAATGTCAGAGCATAGGCACAGAAATGGGTATTAACTACACAAATAAGCAAAGCAATATGCTGCTGCTTTTCTTCTTTGTACATTTTATGCAAATAATACATGCAATTTTTCCTCTGTTTCTCTACATCTAGAGAGCAGTATGGGCAGAAAGTACCTAAAAGACTGAACACTCTGGCAGGACACCACTTACATTCATCCCTTAAAGCCTGATGCAATTTCAACCCTCACACTTTCACAGGCTCCTGGCTAAACCAGTGAGGCAGCAGAATGGGAGGAAAGCCATCTCACTTACTCCTGTTATTCTGTATTCTTGCTCTCGTTTCTAGGCAAGTGGACTGTGGAAAAACCCACCACAAAGCCTCACCACAGATGGCAGTTTGGCATCCTCCAGCCAAGCTCACACCTGCAGCTTCCACGGCCGCTGCTGCAGCTGGGCTTTTTGTCTCCTCTCACTGACAAAAACTGCAAAACACCCAAGTGTTCAGTGACCCAATATCACCAGCCATTTCATTACTGAAATCAGTCCGTAGGAAATGGAGATGCAAACCTCTGCCTTTGGCTCTGCTCCCGACACAGCTCGGCTTGTTCCACAGGGAGGGGCAACCTTCAGGCAGTTTGGTCACAGGCTCATTTGCCATGAGGTGTGGGATGGGGTGGGCATCTTAAAAATCTGAATTTTTAGATGGGAAGGAAAAAAAAGAAAGCATACAAAACTGACAGTTCTGAGGAGCACTTCGGAGTCACCAACACCAGCGTGAACCACAAGGAGCTCTGTGCTAAACAGGCGTCATCAGCCCTGCAAGGGCAAAGGCAGACCTTTCACTGCGGGTTTCACTTAGACTCATGCAGTTAATCACAGCTAAATGGGAGTCACCAGTCTCTCCACAACATCTTAGTCTCTCCTGGCCATGACATCACTCCAGGCCATGGCTTGCCACAGCTGTTTCCATGAGCACTGGGACAGTCACATGTTACAGAAGGTGTTGTGTTTTCCTGCGTGCTCTGAGATGTGGCAAGACTCTCTCTCCCTGGTCTGTAAATTCTATGCAAAATCCACAGATGACGGACACCACTAAACCCAAGGTCTCTATTTCCCTCAGAAGTCAAGCAAGGCAATACTTACGGGTACTACGGGTACTAGTTTGGTTGAAGTTTTTTTACATACAGTTTGACACAAAAAGGGTGCACCCACAGTGTTTTCCAGCAGAGCTGCCCCTCCACAGACACTGCCCATTCCCACGCCCCTCTCTGCTGGAGGGCTCCAGCCACAGCTGTGTCCAGCACAAGCCTTGGGCAGACTAAGCCCTGACCAGCCCTCGGAGATAATCAGGTTAGATGATCTAATGGTCCTTCTGGTCCTTAAAAAGAAAATTAGCCGTGAATCACTCTGATGCTTTGAAGCTCTGGTCCAGTTTCTCCTGTGAACAGAGACCAGCCACTGCAAGATGAAACTCAAATCAAAGCCAAGTTTTACTCTTGTGGTCAGCAGCACAGACATATTTCAAAACCAAGGTGAAGCAGATGACCAGGGAGGAGAGGTTAAGCCAGACAGGCTT
Source organism: Scytalopus superciliaris (assembly GCA_013400415.1). Lineage (NCBI taxonomy): Eukaryota > Metazoa > Chordata > Aves > Passeriformes > Rhinocryptidae > Scytalopus > Scytalopus superciliaris. The sequence goes on from VXBX01001582.1 coordinate 22,906, forward strand.
CTCTCTGTCCATGGGACACGGAGACATTCAGTTGGCTAAGAAACAAAAAGAGACAAAGAGCCTCAGTGGCTTTCTGGCCTGATGCTTTCCATATGTAAATCCTAAATTGGCAGCCACTGGTCCTCACTATTCATTCGCTCACCCACAGTTATCAAAGCACAGTCTTCTCATTAACTGGGCAAAACTTGCTGTCTTTGACTCTTGGACAGGTAACTGGAGTGGATAATCCTCTAATCATGTTTCATCCTAATGCTTTAAAAAAAGCCATCTGAATTATACACTACATGGCTATTAACAAGGATAAATCAAATGGCCTTTTTTTTTTTTTTTTGAGCTTAGAAACTACTTTTTCTCCAAGATCTACCTGTCCAGTTGTCTACACTAAGGTGGCTCACAAATACTTAAACTCATACAAGGCTATCACAGTTTAGTGCTCCCACAGAGACTTTCCCAAACAGATTTAATTAACCAACAAATTATATTGAGAACATATCCATCCAACCTAGGGATGTTGTTCCTCATGTTCATGCCAAAGCAACTCTACTCCTACTCTTCCTTCAGCATAAATGAGTCTAAAAATAGCCTTATAAAAATATTAAAATGGCTTTCATTACAGCTTAAACTAGTGAGATGGCTTTGACAACTATTCCCACAAAGCAAACTCCCCACAGAACCTTTTTAAATATTCTAAAGACTTGCAGCTCTACCTACAGAACTGAAATCTAAAACAAGTTACCAGAAAACAAAGGTGAAGGTAAGTTATAATAAACTAAGTGTACATTGTTGCATGGAAAGGTCTTTGTTCAAATACACTGCATTTAAGAAATCTTCCTATTGTGTAATTAAACCCTGAACTAATATGGCCAGGGAAGTGAAGCTTTAGAAACAAGGCTTTCAGGATTGTCTAGTTTGACACCTTCTTTACATGGCAGAAACGAGTTTGTCTGCCTACTCTTTCCTACACAACCAGAGAAATGTCTGCATGTCCTACAAGAAGAGCACTTGAGCTTTTCAGGGATTAAGAAAGAGCAATATAACTTTAGTTAGGCCTAACCCCATTTAAACAATCAAGAATACTGCATCTTGCTCATCTATTGTTATGATCAGTCCTCTCGCAAAATGAGGGTATTATTCAAGATACACATTTCCACATCATCCATCTTAATGCAAATACGCTGAAAATGCTGCAGGAAACATGTAGGGCCACAGTAATAATGGAAAAAGCACAGAAACCCACAGAAGTTGAAAACAAAAAACCACAGGTAAGCCCTCCTTCCAATAAAAACAAGCAATGCCCTCTGCACAGCAGAACAAACTGAATCAGACAAGGAAATCCAGACAGAACCATGGAATACCAAGTTATCCCAGAATTCTAAAAAAAAAAGAAAGAAAAAAAGAAAAGAATGCAGGGGGGCGTGCACAATTCTAGCTGCCCCCAGGATCCTGTGAAAAGGCATCTATCTACCTGTATCCACCTGTTCAGCCCCAGTAATGGTTTGGGGTCATTCTGGGCATGCAAAGCAGCATATGCAGGATCCTAAATAACATTACTGAAGGAATTAGGTGCCAGGAAATCCAGAGCCTACATTTTTAATTTAGCCACTTTGCAGAAGTTACACAGCATCTCACACTGCATCTCCAAAGCCACAAGTAAGTAACTTGCACAAACTTTGTAGATGTTAAGACCAGAAGAAATTCTCATTGCTATAAATAGGTCATACAAAACAGATGTGCCTGGAAATGTTTGACATCCAAGTCTTGAGGTCAAACAACCACTTCACACCTCCATCCCAGGGGATGTTTAAACCTCTACAATCTGGGATTGTCCTTGGAAGTCTTTATTTCACTCGCCTTTTAAATAGAACTCAATCTCAGTTTAACTAGAAATCACTGCAATTATGCAAATTGCTGTTATCACATTGCTTGCTTAAAAAAAAAAAGATAAAAATTACAAATTCTATAAATTACAAATTCTGTTCATCTACATACTGAAACTAACATTTGAGGCAAAATATGTCATTACAGGAAAAAGCATAAGGAAGAGACTCCTATTTGCCTTGTGTCCCTTCAACCTTTCCTAACGACTGGAACCAGTGAATCAAAGGTAAAATGAACTGACTTGCCCCAGTTTGTTTCCATGCAACTTAAAGCTGCATCATTAATGTTTAATGTTTACTCCCACTGGTCACAAGAAGCTTTCTACATGCTGAATGTCTTTCATCTAAGAGACCTTTCCTCTTGAAGAAAGCGAGAGATGAAAGCTATTCGGATATCCTTCAGCTACTGCGCAGACCTGGAGGGCACAAATTTTGAGTCCAGCTTCCTCTTTTTGACAAAAGAAAAAAAAAATCAAATGTGAAAATAACTCAGAAGCAAACCAGGACTGACCTGAAGTAAACAAAAGTTAAGCATTAACGCAAAAAACACACATTGCTTTATCCATGATAATCACAACCTCAAAAACCAAACTCTAGAGAGCCTGAAATTCTGACCAATTCCAGCAGATTATGCAGCAGTCAAAACAGTACATGAGAGACAGGGAGCTTTGGAAAGGGTACTGAATAGACGAATTTTTTAACCTGAGCATGCCTTAGCCTTCATTAACCAGTCTCTTTATGTAGCACAGGACAGACTTCTTGTCGCTTTGGCTCAAAAATCCCTTGGCAATATTTACAAGGGGCAGATGGGTGGTTGTATGCACTTTTGAAGGCATTTGCCTTTTTGCCATGAGAGAACCCATTAACCCTAACATAAAAGCTGAACAAGAAAGCTGTATTCTAACAATACGCTTGTTTTAAAATACGCCTATCTAAGCTTTATGCTTAATTATACTGTGCATAAAGTCACCCTAGAGTAACATGTCAGCCACCTTCTTCACTATCTCCATAGATGCACTCCAGAAGTTCAGCACTTCCACCCTAGCTGGGAACATACATCAGGCTTTTTCTCCCACTCCTAATTTTGGAAGCTATGTTAAATTATTAAGGTTGCCAACACAGAAAATTTGTTGTGAAGAACAAAGAGTCTCTGAAAATAGTCACTTCAGAAAGAACAGCTAAAACCCTTGTGAAAGTGCAGCCTGAGAAACAGAGTTTGTAACTCCAAGTGAGGCCAACCCCAAGTTTACAATGAAAGATTAAAATCTGTTCGTCTAAATCAATTATCCATCCTGAGTGCACATGGTGCATTTGAACTGAACGGTCGGGGGAGGGCTTTGCATCACGGTGCATACTCAGTGACAGCACTCATTTCCCCAGCAGCAAGCTAAATTTCAGCTTAATAGCTCAAACATTCCCTTAACTATACTCATAACCAAGGCTCCTGCCTCTGCAGTAGCTCCAGAAGAACTACATATGAACTCTTTACCTTTGAACCAAAGTGACTAACACTCACACAGAGCTGCTATTCTCCATCCAAGATAACCTAGATTTAAAATGGATACACATTCACAGCAGCATCCAAGAGAAATGTGCTCTACTGGACTCCTGTGATTTTGCCAACTACAAGAAAATGAACAAGCATTAAAAATAGGGATAATCCATCACAATATGCACTATAAGTATTTACTAAATGTACTTTGGATTTAATTTATTTATAACAACTCAATGTTTCAAACTTGCATCACTATATTGTGTAAATGTAATGAATTTTTATTCTAAAACCTCATTTCAGCACTCTGCTTTGTACCTGCTTGCAAGAAAGGGAGATTCTTTACTCCTGTGCAAGTGCAAGAAGAAGGTGATTTCTCAGCAACGTAACTCATTATATTCTTGAACGATAGTCTCCAATTCTGCCTCTCAGACTCTTAATCTGGTCATATCTCAGTGCCAAATTATCTCAGATTATTCAAATACATCATTACTCTCTTGACGCAAATCGCTTAATCCAGTAATTTATTGGGGTTTTTTAAATCACTGTAATACTTTTACCATGGACTTGCATACGTAAATGGTGAATATAAAAGATGACCTGTCTGAAGAGATTTTTTTTTAAAAGCACCTCATTTCTTCCTGAGTAAGTACCAGATGTCCCCTAAATATTCCCAGCACAACTCACACAGCTCCTCTTTGTCCACCATCCATTTCTTCCTCTCTACAATCTCCTTCCTTAGCCCTCTCCAGCACCCCAAATGCCAAATGAGTGAGAAGCTGCTCTTGGGGTGGCCAAGTCAAGGCTGCCCTTGAGCTGGCTGAGCAAACAGCACTCCTTCCTTCGCCAGGTGTGTGCACACACGTGTCCATGTCCACAGGTGCATGGGACACACAACTTCACCCTCCCTGCTTAACCCTGCAAAAACAAACACATTTAGCAGGTGTTAAACGCAGAAGCTGATCCTGCAGATGAAACTGCATTAGCAGTGCCATTTATCATGCTCGGCAGAACAAACACCAGCTCTGCTTCAAAAGAGAACAGTGGCAACAGCAATGGCTGGTACTCTCAGGAGAAAATGGACCTCGTTTCCAAGACTATGCCTCAGTTCAGGGTGGGCTGAAGTGACTCCAGAACAAAACCTCATGGGCGTATTCTTCAGTGTTTTCATTCAGCAGCTCTTCTGAAGGAGGGGGGGTGGCGGAAGAGATAAAAAAAAAGACATCTCCCACCTCACCTCCAACTCCATTTTGCAAACCGCCTATTTTTAGCTCTCAGCACACGTGCCGGGGTGCACAGCACTACTGTAGTAATGGCAGCCACAACCCTCCACTTCTTGTTTGCCATCCGTCAGATACTCACACAGGGTTGTATTGAACTGCAAAATACGCTCAAATACAGCTCTGAAGTGAAGTCCCAGCCAGCTCCTTGATATTAGTTACTATAGAAACCAGTCCCTTGGCACAGGCTCTCACAGCAGGAAATCATGCAGATTTCAATTTTACATAGTAATAAATGCTGCGGGAGAGGAGAATTTCACAAGAATTGCAGGGGCTGATTGTACAAACCCAGACCTCTCCTACCCCGTGACACCACCACACTGCAGATGAACGTGCCCACGCACACAATTGCCACTGCTCTCAGTTCTGAAGTGGTTTCCACAAAGCCTGAGTTGGGATGGCGGCTGGAAAAGTGGTAGCATTTTTCAAGTGCTTCACTGGAACAGAAAACATACTCATTTATACATGCAAGAAGCCCAGGTGAAAACAACCAAAGAAGCAACAACAAAAGCAATAGGAAGTTTAAGCGTATACGCAAATACACAGAGTCAGAACATTTTTCAGGAAGTACTGTCAGGTCACAACCTGGGCTCTTTTGGAAACAGCCCATCTTTCCTTTCCTTCTCTGCCCTGTCCTAAAAAACCAACCCAAATGGAGGGCAGGTCACAGATTAATCTGTAGAAAAAAACTGCTGTAGAAAGCACAAAGACAAGAGGGAGGACTCTGAGCCCTGAAGTGAAACAGTGAGGTAATTATATTATTTTAACTTTTCAGAAGTAGTTCTACAGGTTGGACTCCATCATGTGTGGGAGTGGAAGAGGAAGGCACACAGCACAATGTACTTCTTGTCCCAGGCAGATACTAATTTTCTATTGAAATTCAAGAACCAGAGGAGACTCTTCCCACCTCTCTAACTGAGCCTGTAAGCCTGAACAGTGCAAGTCTGGCTACATCAACCAGGGAAGAAAAGAGCAGGGACCTGCTTCACTAAAGAAAACTAACGTGAAGGGAGGAGGGAAGGGGTGAACAGCTTGCACAGCAACAGGGACAAACATTTGTGCTGGCAACACCCGACAAATCATCGAGCAAACAGAAGGACAAGAAAATGAAGAAAGCTGGTCTATTTTTAAGCAAGACCTCATTATTACCATGAATGTGCACTGCTTCCCGGGAAGCAGCAGGTATGCAAACATGAGATGAATCATATCACCAAGTAAATCACCTGGCAGTAGAACGCTAGTTTGCATGGACACACACAGAGTGAACATACACGATCTATGGTCCTAACACCTCCGAAAAGGCAGGGAAGAGCATCCTTCTGGGAGGCAAGCCTGCATTACAGAGAGCAAAAAAACCTGTGAGACAATGCAAGTGTCACTGCTGCTTCTGAAAATGACTTCTGTTAAGGATTAGACAAAGCTTATTGTTCTGGACACTCCATTCCCAATTAGTCTGCTGGAGTTTGTAGTTTCACTTTTTGTACAGCTCTTATATCATGAGAAACAAACATCATTTCCACCCAGCTAGGGCAGGAATAGACTTACAGAGTTGGAGAAGACATCTGAAGTCAAAGCATACATTCTATCCCACAGCCTTTGCAGAAATTGCCTTGCTCTCAATTTTGAAGTGGGTTTCCACAAAGCCTTTCCACAAAGGAATTTAACAAGTGGTTAAGGGACCTGTGGACTGGGGTGCAGTGAGGTTCAGGTAACTGCTGGGCTCTAGTCAGGTCCACACACCACACACACCTCCCTAGACGTCTGGTGAGTTTGCATTAAGCCAGCTGACAGCACCAATCTGACCCTTCACCAACATATATGTCTTCTTGGGAGCCACCACTGAGAAGGCCAGCAAAAGGACACACCATGAACCTGCATTTCCAGGCAGCTGTGAGGCTGAAGGACGAGGTTGCAGAAGCTCAGCAACTGCTCTGCAGCTCCCACAGTTTGTTACAGGCAAGGGCCACTGCACAAGAAGCACTATCCTGCTTCACAGAAACCTTCCTTAGTCTGAACTGATCTTTTAATTCTCCCACACCACGTAGAACTTCCCTCTCCATCTTAAGGCAAATAAAAAAAGATATTAAATAAAACCCAATGGAGACAGATTTTCAGCTACCTTTGCTATCCAACTGGTGACAGATTAAAAATAAATACACAGAAGCTGAAACAATGCTTCTTGTTGTGGTTACTACAGGATTGTTGCTATGTGCCAACTAGCAATTTATCACATCAAAAGGCTGACTGAATTAGCCTGAAAGGGGATCTCCCACCACAGGAACATGTGCTACACTAGGAAAACCAACCACCAACCAAAACCTCAGCCTCCACTTTCGAATCCACATCCCATCATCAAAAGGATGCTTTTGCATCTTTGATTCTAACCTAATATATTATCTGAAGGAAATCCTCAGAGCCATTTATGATTTATCCTCATTATTTACCAAGCTACATGTTTAAGACATCGAAAGTTTGATTCTGTTGCCAAGACTGAGAGAAAATTCTTTGCAGCTACAAAACCAGTATTAAGTTACTGAAGCGTAGGTGCTCCACGTGAAGATGCCCACAGAGATATAAAATCATCATGCAGCTGAAAACAACCATCAATCCATCCATTCCAAGCCTGCAGAAAAGCCAGGACCTAATATTCTCTCATCCTGAAAGCAACACAGCTGTATAGATAAGGAGAGAGGAAGAACTGTGACTAAGATTAAGCGTGTAAGAAATGAACTCTGAGCTGTGCCCCCTCCCTACACTCCCAAAGATTTTCAATTCAGACAACCATCCGCAGACTTACGTTCAGTCATGTGAAAAAGGGCAGGCCACTCCTACCCCCATAAACCTTCCCACTCCTTGGACAAAGTATTAAAGAAGTATATTCACTTTTTCCCCCCTCATCATTTTCTTTTTCTCCTTCAAAGAGGTTGGTCTCGCATTCAAGTTTTCTGTTTTGTTTAGCACACAGTCACCCAGCAGCTTTATCCCCTTCCTAACAACATTTCAGTCTCTTAGCAAACCTTAAGCTCAAAAAAAATAATGGGCTGTAGGGCAAATACACACTCCTGTGTCAGCCTGTGCACCATACCAAGGGGCAGCTATGTCAGTTATTATAGCAATTATTTTTGTCTATCACCCTGAATATTCCTCCTTAGGTAATGACAAAGCGGCATGAATATTGTCATTGACCCTGAGCTAGATTTAATCTTGACCTCAAGGAAAAAATAAGGCATAAATAATATTTCTTTATGTTGCAATGCCTGCACTCGCCCAAAGAAGAGGCAATGGCAATGTGTCATCTGCAGAGCAGCCCTTGCAATCCCTAAATATAAAATCTACTCATTAATCACCAAACCACTTCTCTTGTGTTTGGGCATATAAGATGTTCATCCCATTCTGACTGCTCCAGCCAAACAGGTTCACATCAGCAGCAGAGTTCTTGGGGTGACACACTTGTTGAAAGACATGGACTGACATTTGATACTTGTCTAGAGAAAGACAGGAACATGAAAATAGCAAATAATGCAGCACTGCTCTTATATACATGTTCTGTAGTTCTAACACTTGTAAAGCAGCGTATCCAAGTCCCAGTTCTCAAAATGCAACAGATGTGTAATATGCATCCAGCTTCAAAATTATCTGCCAATGATTCTGAATTGGCCCTGTGTTTTGCATCATCTTCATGAAAGTATAATGGAAGACTGAATGGTTCATTTAAATAATTTTTTCCTGATTATTTTATATATGAAAATCCAAAAAGAAAAAGCCTGGACTGTATTATTTTGCTTCAAAGACTCCATAGGAGGAATAAGCACTTATTGCCAAGTCTTATCTTAACTCACAGGAAGCTCAAACAAAGGTTTTGTTATTTGAGTATGAGCATCTGAAATTAAAGAGGAGTTAGAAAAACAAAGGAATTCGACAATGAGAATCCCTTTCCTATTGCACCCAGCTTTGTTTTCACTCTGAAATTAGGCACAGATCATCATCACAAGTCCCCAGTCCATAGCCAGGAGCAAAGGAATTTGTTTCAAAAATGTTGCACAGCTTTCAGGTCTACTGCTATAGATCATGGTGTCCTTCCCTTTCCCAGGCTCCATTTCTGTTTTCTACCTTTTTAAAAAAATTAAAATAAATAAACAGAAGGCCACCTTTCAGTACTGCCCATAAGATTTTGCTGTGACACCAAGGATTCATCCCTTAGGCCACACTGTGCCATATTTGCAGTGAGTGAGACACTGGTTCAGAAGGCCTAAACACACTTACTTGGGATATAACAGGTGCTAATTCCAGCCCTTGTGCAGCTTGTCACCTTGGAACCACGTAAATACATACCATATAGATCCTGGATAAAATAACAACGGAACACCCAGACAAAGAACTACCTGAAGGTGTACTCACACAATACCTGGAGCAACAAGGCTGCAGAGTCTGCCCAGGAACCCAGATCTGCAGCAAAGGTACTATTTCAAGCAGCTTTATTAAACATGAAGAACAGCCACTGAGTAAGTAGTGCAGTACAAGAGCTACCTGGGGCACACGCTCACAGACATTAATCAAATTTAATTTTATAAGTAAAAGCATTAAACCGTATTTACATTTTTGCATGCTGATGAAGTTTAATGGAGCATGAAAAGTACAGGCACTTTAATGCAGCACCTCTTCCAGACAGATATATCCTGCCCCTCAAAAGGGTAACATCAAAATGACTGTGCTGGTTTTGGTACCCCATCACTGCTGCATGCCATGAAGACTGGAGCTGAGTTTTGCTTTTAGGGCTACTAAGTGTCCCTTGGTAGCTGGCTGACCATCCACAGGGCTTCCCTCCCTGACCTCAGACCCCTCTGACCAGCACAGGGTCTCCCTCTCAATTGGAATTTCCTGCTACTCTTGTCAGTAGCCTTAAAATCCTTAGAAGTGCCTCAGACATGTACAAAATGAAAGAGATGGAAAATGTAAATAGCTCCAACCAGCATGACAGATGTCAGAATTACTAAAGGCAGGGAAAACATACCTTTAGTAGCACTTGCCAAGCTGACTTGCCAAGAAGCAGCTTCAAACAGCATTAAAATCCGTGGAATCCAACTGGCCAGAGAAAGCCTTGTGATGAACTGAAACATATCTTGAAGTGATTTAACTAATCTGCTAATATCAAACACACCTATGTATATGCAAAACCCTTCAATATGAAGGAAAACAAAAAACCACAAGACTGGGTATCAGCCGCCTCATTAACAATCTCACTTTGAAGATCAATTTTAAGCTTGGGTAAATCAAAGCTTTTAGATCATCTTTCCATAAATTTTAATTTACACCTGTGCAGATGTAGGTAGGCAAGACTGGGGCAGGTTTTTTCCTACAGAAGCTGCTGATGGTGTATTAAGGGGATACAGAAGAAGGGTGCGTGTCTTCACATTAATCTCCTTCATAACACAAGGAGGATAGTTAATTTTCACACCTACTTTTTCAAGTTCCTGAATTCTAGCACTTATCTACAAAGGACATTCAAATGCAGCAGAGGCAGAAGAATACCAGCATGCAAAAAGCCAAGCAGTTTACACACGTCCTTTTACATACTGTTCAAACCCAACTTACAGTATGTTTATACGTGATACGTGTTTGTATTCAGGACGCATGGTTTTTGCTTTCATAAGAGAATAAATTTTTAATGTACAAAATATCAGGTAAACAGCTATTAAATGAAATTAGACTTAAATCTCTTCCATGCTTCATCTGGAATTGATGCAGATAAAAACATTCAGAATTTCAGATACTGAAAGACATAAGCCATACAAGAAAAGCCTGAACAAAAACTCATGAGCACATCTCCCCAAAAGGAAACTTCACTTTTAAGGTACTTAAGAGTTATTATATTATTTAAGGTATACTAAGGATTTAAATATATCCTGAAGTACATACCTGATTTAAAATTTTCTGAGTGTTCTCTCTAATAATCATAGTGAGAAACAATACAGACTCCACTGCAGACTGGAGTTCTGCCAGGCTGTATGCTAAACATATACAGCTTGAATAACACAAACTGCTGCACAGATGTTTCCACCTTGTCAGAGCTCAAAAGTCAAAACATCTGAAGGCATTTTCTTTTCAAAAACCTCTGGTTCCAGCACACACTGCTGTACAGCATTATTATAGAATTAGCAATATAACTTGACAACCTCCTCCATCCAAATTATGTTTTTCAGATGACCAGACCCACAGAAATAAAACATTTGGGTGATCCACACATCAGAACTACTTCCCCTGTGTTTTCCCTGGTCAGGTAAAAATAAAAAAGCATTGAACTGAGGAAACCAAACTGAGGAAAAAGGAGAGACTAAACTCTGGGTTGATACACATTTAAATGGAGAGACAGCCAAGAAGGAAGCAGAAGTTGAAATGAGCTGCTTGGGAAATTAATTTGTGCATCGAGTCACCACAAAACACTGGGTACTTCACATTCAGGGCTTTTGCTACTTCAGAAGCTACAATGTGAAGAAAACACAGCAAAGTACAGGTTATCGAACTCATCCAACCATGGCTTTACCATAGACTGAGCTCCAATTATGCCTCCTATTTGAGCTCCAAATAGGAATGTTAAGATTAACTTCATTACCATTGCAGAATTAGAAGGAAGTAAATGACAAAGAAAGAACAATGCACCAGAAAGGAAAAGACCATGCTTGGGGACAGCAGTAATGGCACACAAGGTACAGAGATGAGCTGAAACAAGGACTGGCACTGATGGAAATAAGCTCTCATTCTGGAACACTTGGCGACTGCAAAGGAAATCGTCTCCCCTTGTGTGTGTGGACATTCACATCCATGTAAATACTTTTTCTTCCTTCAAAGCTAATGCTGATGCAAACAGATTAAAGAGTAGCCAGAGAGTGCTTCTGCTGACTGATAAAATGCTCCCATCAGCTAGATGAGTGGGTCTTAAAATAACAGGCCATTTTCTGTAACGCTATTGGCAATTACAAATTAAAGGCAGCATCCAACTTGGTGATGCTTCAGTCATCCTGCAAAGCTCCATTGCATCCTACAAGGAACTAACACTGTCCCTCTGCAAGAGGCACCTCCTTCAGTATTTTCATATAGTTAGTTCCAAGAAGAAGCACTTGGCTCATGCAATAATAAACCAGCCTCATGAATTAAAATACACCAACCTCCCTGTCTTTGTCATGGGAAGTGCTGCACGAATCTTATATATGCCCAGAAACTGAAGATGAACTTTGCTGACTTTGGTTAATCTGTTAGCTGCAAACTTTGGTTTACTTGTTAACCCTCTAAACAGTGTGAAGCATGGCCAGGTGTTGATTAGACAATCAAATACATGGTTTTGTAACAGGCAAAATTTAATGAAGAATTGTTCAAGTCAAAGCTCCTCAAAGGGAAACCTGAGAGCCCATTAAAATCCTCACATCACAGAAAAAAAATACTAAATTTGTTCTGTTTCATTTTTGGAATATAAATCTTTGTACTGGCAGCAAAATACATTTTTATGTAATTGTGCCCTAATAAGTCATAGGGAGCTCTGCCATTACCTTTAACAAGGTCAGGCATTCATCCCTGTCCACAGCAAGGTAGAAGGATCTGTATTTGTTAAAGAACCAATGTGCAACCTCAGATATGTGCCCCTTGAATGGGCACAAATGGAACTTGGGTTGGGAGGCAGATCAGAACCACCAGCTAACTTGGAGTTTTGATTCATTTCCCAGAACATCGCTTTCCAAAAATAAAAAAAAAAATCCCTTCTATCCTTTCAGTCAGAGAAGGCAGAAGACAGAACAGAGGAGCTATACAAATTTGGCATGCCTGGATTCACAGAGCTCCTTTTGTAAAGGATGTGTTCAAAGAGATAAGAGACAAGACACACCACTTGTTGGATGGGGTCCAAATAACACAGCAGGAAGTGTAAAATACCCTTCAAAAACCCTCACAAGCCATTTCTGTTTGAGATTGGGAAAGTTTCAGTCATTCTGGTATCTCAATGCAAGTTCTATAAGCCTGCCAGCACAGCTAGAAGACTCAAGGATTTTGGTAGTTTACTGTGTTTCCCCTTGGGGAAGGGAGAAGAAATAGAACAGAAAATGCTTGAAGGAAAGACATGTTGGAAATCCAAGTTCAGTTCTGCCTTAGGTCTCTTCCTTAGTTTATTCCACTTTCTGTCATGTTTATTATTTTATGTGAGTAGATTACCCATAATTTACAGAAGGCATGCATATAATGAGGAACTTCTTATCAGAATGTAAATATTAGCTTTAGACAGGAAAAAAATATTCTTCCCTCTTGTCATTCTATGGCTTGATACTCACTCCAGCAGCTGCTACTACTCCTGTTAGCCAGAAGTGAAGGGAAGCACAAGTCTGTCTGAGCTTGAACTCTGCTAATGCAAATGCACTCTTCATGTCAGCATTATTACTTTCTTCCTCTCCAAATCAAATGCCAAGGGCACATCAGGACTTTTAAAAAAAAATGTTACAAAACCTCTAAGGCTAGAGGTGACCAAAAGCTGCTCACTCAGCAGTGCCATATGCACTTTGGATTTAGTCTGCAGCAGCAGCCCAGGAACACAGTGACCACGGGGAATGCCCTACTGCTGCAGGGACATCTGCACATGATGCCTTGGTCACTGGGCATCCAACATCAGAGAGAACCAGCCTTTTGTCTCCTTCCAACTCAGCAGTCTGGAAAGAGTGACAGCTGCACTGCTTTGGCTCTCCATGCTCACCAAGCTTAGACTGTTACCCAGAGAAGCCCACAGCCCAGGAAAATTAATTTTGACCTGTAATGTCAGACCTAAAGGAGAAGGACAAGCCAAGACTTTCCTCAAAGATATAAGTACAGCCCACTGGATCATTATTGGCAGACCCCAAAGGCCATGGGATCAGCTGGTATATGCTCTGTCTCCAGCAACCCTGCACTTATTTATACCAGCTGAGTATCAAGCCTTTTACATTTACGCAAGGTACAGAAGCATCAGTGAATACAGATTTCAGTAAATCTTGCTTTCTAAAATATTATTCATCAACATATAATTCAAATGGTAATTAAGAAGTGTTCACATGATTGATGACACATTTAAATTACAGGTTTCCAGCATTTTTTTTTTCTGTAAAGAAAAGACGATTTCCTTTTTCACGTGCCTGTTTGCGAAGTGCGAGTCCATCTAACAGATGTCTCACAGATCTGCTTGTCAATGTAACAAGTTAAGACTTTTTTTTATTACAACAAATGGTATAAACCACACAGCATTCTGTTAAACTCAATATTGACACATCTGCTTACCACGTGTATTAGTAGCCATGTCAGCCACTTTCTGAAAGGCATCCAAAAAGGCAGCAGCTGCTACTACTGTAGTCCTGAAATGCATACAGATAACAAAACATTAGCAGTGTCTCATTGATGCCTATTTAATTACTGCCAAAAACATTTAGGCTTATAAAGAATAACACTGTGAACTCGCAGAGGCCACAAAATGTATCCTCTTTTATATCTGAATTTAGCCTTTTTCCTCCTTCATTTCTTAATCCCTTCCTCGCTTTGTGTTAGCACTATGGACTTGGAGGCAGCCATGCTAATTCCATGCTGAGAATTGCACAGGACAGGTGCTGTTTCAAAAGAGCACAGCCATCCTCCTTCTAGCTGATTTCCTCTGATGAACTAATATTAAGCAGTCAAACATGAAAAACAAATCTAACACACATTATACCGCACCCATTAGTGTACAAATTACAGTCACTGCTATTTCCAGGGAACATGTATATTTTAAGAATAAACATGCAGGAACTTCCTTTTATCTAGGATCCTGGCCAAACAATTTCCTGAGTTTTTCATCTAGGGAGCAGGAGCATCCCTTGAAACAGAAAATAGCACCTTCTTGGAAATCAGACTGGTTTGGAGCTCTTGGGCAAATGGAAAAGTGGGGGAAAGAATCTCCCCTTCAAGGGGGCAAAAAAATAACCAAAAGAAAGACAACCACGAAAAACACCAACTCCCCTAAATAAACAAAGCAAACAAAAACCCTTTCTGATGCAGTGCTTCTCTAAACAGGATTCTTCCTGAGAGCTACACCAGCAATCTCAGTGACTTCACAACCCAGCGGCAACCCCCCTAGCCCAATCTCCTTCCACAGCTGGAAAGCACACACAGACCACACACCTGTTCCAGTGGACAGCAAACGTGAGTTACAATTTCCTTAACACGTCTGTTCTAGATAAGCAGGCCCCAGAGCCCTGAAAACCTCAGGTCAGTCCAGATTTCTGAAGGTTTATAGTCTGGTCGACCCAATTAAAGTGAAAGTAGGCCAGGTAAAGCCCAACTGTGCCCTCTGCACAGTTACCTCGTGGTGCTGCTTCTGCACATCTTTTCCAACACCAACTCTGATTTTCTCTCCTGATGGTGTCAGTCAGCCTTTCCCGAGCTGAAAAGGACACTTCCCAAATCCAGAATGGGGACTACCAATTTCACTTTTGTTTCAAGGACTCCTTGCTAGCCTCAAAAAACCCAGCAGACCTGCAGGGAAGCTGATCCTTGGCCAGAAAGACCACAGGGCTGCTTAATTAGGTCAGGTTTTATGCGAGTCTCACTCCAAATATGCTCAAGATACGGAGGACATAACTGGCAGCGTAGTAAATGGCCTACTGACAGCACAAAAGATTTGAACTCACACACAGAAAAAAACCACCCCAGGCGTGACAGGACCAACCAAATGCATAAGGACTCTCCACATGCCCAGGAGATTAAAGGGAAGGCAAGAAAACCCCCGACAGCTAGCTAGCAATACTGAGCCCTGGAACCAGATAACCTTTTCTGGGATTTTCCTTAGCACTGCTTGTGTTCTGCATCTTCCAAACTTGTGGGTCACGCTGTTGTTCGCGTATCACGTCGTTAATTATTAATTACATTGCTAATAACAAAGTTCCATTTCTCCAGTAACAAGATCCAGGAAGACCTGGCTCCCGCTCAGATGACATCTGCTGCCCTTTATCAGAGCACACAGAAATGAAACAGAAGCAAAAGGCTCCCATTTGCTAGAAACAAACAGCAAATCCTCGAACACAGGCTTTCAAGCTGCCTGTCTGCATGTTCCTGTAGCACTGCACTGGCTGAATGCAACAGCACAGGACTGGGAAACACACAGAACTACCCCTTCATGCTACCCCAGAAGGCCTGTGTTTGAAAAGTACAAAAGGCTAGTAAAGTTCTCTATTTCTCTTCTTTCTCTCCTTCCTCTGCATCTTCCATACTCAGTGTGATGTGATTGCTGGAAAAGGCACAGTGTGGCAGAACAGCATATTCCAGCCATTTAGGGCAAATGAGGCTAAACCCCCAGCTTCTTCAGGAGCTGTTCACAGCAAAACACAGAACCACAAACCATACTGCCCATAACCTGTTACTACTGCTATCTTTCCAATTTTCCATTAAAATCCACAAAATATACCTCATTTTGTATTTATTATGTACAACTGGTGGCAGATTTTGAATTTTCATAAATACATTAAAACACCAATAGTAGTAGTATATGAAAAATTACACACGAGTGTTGCCTATGACATGTGCACAGTTTTACAAGGACCTGCTTAGCAAATTATCCTTGCAAAATGGTGCATTTATTCTTAATGTTACCACATCCAGGGAACTGTAGAGGATCTTGACTGTGTAACACAAAACTTACCGAAGTTGAGACTGCAGTTTCCCAGCTTTATTTATAAAATCTTCCCACACTGGGTAACTTCCCTGCAAGAGAAACAAAACACAATCATGAATACTTAATTTGAGCATTCCGGTTTTGAAACTACAGATCAAATGAAACTGGCTATGAAGTAATAATTAAGACTGTACCAAAACCCCATCCATTAACACCAAAATAAATTTTCCCGGTAAGTTCTCTCACACATCCTTAGACACCAGTTGCAGGCAGATGGGATGTCAATTGGTCTGAATACAGATGAAACTGTAGGTCATCTGATGAGGCTTCAGAGATTTTCCAAACAGAAACACTGGGTAAGAAGAGGGGTTTCAGCTAAAGCAGCGAAAAGAAATGCCTCACTTTGGATGGATACACCAAACCCAAATCCATTAGAAGGAAGGTGCTAGGATATTGCAACATGTACACAGAAGCTCCCAAAATCAAAGGCAGGATCACTGTTGTTCTCTACCAATTAATTATCTGTGTTTTTACCAGGTTCCCATCCTCCTTCTAAAAAAATAAATCAAATAAAAGCAATTTTCAAAGCCTGTACAATGAAGGTCTGACTCGACCAAGAGATAACCTCAAACACTGCCTCACAGTAACTCAGCAATCAGACACAGAAAAGGCACAGTGACAGCATAAGACAACAAACTTTCCCAACAGCTGCCTCATCACTGCAAGACTTGCTTCCAAAACAGTCTTGAATGACCTTGAAGACAATTTCTGAATTGAAGCTGATAGAGCAGCATGGCATTGAGTGTATGCAAAGTGTTTAAGAAGATTTAACTCTTCCTGACCTCAAGTTTCATGTAAAATTTTCCTCATTTTTTAAAATTAGGTTAAAACCCCAGGGTTTTTATTTAAAATACGGACACCACATATTCTTGCAAGTTATGATCTTTATTTTCCAAAGCTAAAAAAGAAAAAGATTATTTTTTAGACTGAAAAAAGGTTGCTCTCTGCAGAGAAAGTTTAAATTTTCTGATAACAGCAAAAACTGTGGTAGAAAGAAGCCTCAAAATTTCCCTTTGATTGCAGTCCAGAGAGTAAAATAAAATACCCCTGCCTCCTTTAATAAAGGTTTAAGACTTGCTGTTACCGGAGCAACACCACAATAAAATCCAGATAAGGCAGGTCCTCAAGGCTAACATTACCCAACTCTGACTGGAAGAGGTTGCAAGCAAGTGCATTTGCTTGTAGCAAACTTAATTCACCCCTATAAACTGGTCTGCTTTTTGTAAGTAGCCCAAAATCCATTGCCCACAATGCTGTGAGAGGTTGTGTTTTGTGCAGGGCAGAGACAGACCCTTCCCCAAAAGCTGGCAGACCAATTTCTGCGCCTCAGTACACCCTGGCAAGGCAGCTCCCAGACACTCGCTGGGAAACCTACTGATACTCTATAGATTGTTCAGCAAGGCTTGTGGGTTTTTTGTTAAAAGAAAAAAAAAAAAAAAAAAAGAAAAAACCACAAGGAAAAAACAAACAAGCAAAGCAAACAGGTGTTCATAAAACCTTGTTATACCTACACACGACGGAGCCAGTGGGAAATGCAGAAGGGGAAAGGGAAAACAGCAGTTATGGGGTGGCAAGACCTGGAATATAAGGCGCCTTGTGATAAGCAAAAACTGTCAGACATCTTAGAAATGAAAGAAACCAACCAATCACTTGAAAGAGGCAAAAAAAACCCGCTATTTCCTTAAACCCATTAGTCTTACTGCAATCCCCTGCTCTGAGCTCGGTCTCTCAATGTCACCTGCACGCTGTCTATCCATTATGCATGTCTATGGCAGGAGCCCTGAAAGCCCTGACAATTAACAGCAGGGCCCAAGGCTTTGCTGGGTTCTCCAGCAAAACACAGGTCGCCAAGCAGAGGATACCAAAGCAGCCTGATCATGTTTCCATCTCGGCAATGTATTACCCAGCTAAACGTGCCTGATGGCACGCAGGAGGCTGACACCAGCCCTGCTTAAGACACTCCCAGAAAAACACAGCTCAGCAATAAAATACCTTTTTTTTTTTTTTTTTTTTTTTTTGTGGTCAGTCTGGCCACAAAGCAAATAAAATTGGAAAAGTCACCAAGCATTTACACTATTTAGTCCTTGTCTTTAGAAACGCTCTTCAATCCAAGCCTGCTCAAATAAGCTGTAACAGCTCATTTTAATAAACAGATTGTTGTATTTGGTTGGTTGAAATCAATGCAGTTCCTTCACCCGGGCTCTCCTATACTGGCCAAGGGCACCTGATCTCACTTCAAACAGTAGAAAACCAGCGCTTTTCACATTTTTTTTAAGTCACTGAATTAATACCTCGGGTGGCAGATTTTGCTGGGGTTCTTTTTTTGTTTGTTTTTCAATTTTTTAAGAAAATCTTTCAGCAGTCTTACACCAGTGATGAATTCCTGCGTTATCTGCTCAGCTGGCCGTATCTTGACCTGTTTTTTTGCAACTCCGAATTCTCTCTAATAAACTAAGCTGAAAATTAAGAAGCATGTGGGTTCCAGAAGAACTTCCTTTCACAATTCCCTGCTGAAGCCACAACCACAAGGTTACCTCTCCCTCAGGAACACACAGCTGAAGTCTCAATGTCATCTCTTTGAGCTTTTCCAAAGAACACTTCCATCACCACACTCCTGCTGAAACCAAAGCCCACTCTCACTCCCACCTACAGCAGAAATGCACACCACCCACCACTTCACAAGACCAAGTAACTGGGTGTTTATCCCATCTCCAGCACCTAGGAATTAAGTGATGCTTGTGAGGGCAAACCAAGGACATGACAGGAATCAAACTAGTGCTGTAAATCTGCACAGCTCCAGTGCCCCGGGCAGTAACTCCTCCAACAAGACCTCTTCACATGTCTCCTGGAGCACATCAGCCCCACCATCACTCCATGTCTCACCTGGAGCACATCAGCCCCATTGTCCCTCCATGCCTCACCTGGAGCACATCAGCCCCACCATCACTCCATGTCTCACCTGGAGCACATCAGCCCCACTGTCCCTCCATGTCTCATCTGGAGTACATCAGTCCCACTGTCCCTCCATGTCTCACCTGGAGCACATCAGCCCCACTGTCCCTCCGTGTCTCATCTCTGCATTTCCAGCCACAGTTCTTGCTTTTGTCAAAGAGGCATCAGGAGAAATGTTAATGGTGGTGGAAAAGATGCACTAGAAGAGCCATAAAACTTTGTCCTTGATTTGATGTGTATTACTTTCTCAATTTGAACACAAAGAAACAGCAGGTGGAATTTGACGTCTTCGTACAAGAAGCGCTTTTGCAACATAAAGCCACTTTTGAGGAATAAAGGCACAGTGTTTTTAAATGCTGCCCCTCCTGGAGCTTCCTCTGCTCCCTCTGCAATTTCTGATTTCAGCTGGCCAATAAGGAAATCAATTTTCTGCTCTTAAATGTCAGGGTGACTAAGGCCTGGCATTACCTTTGAGAGCAGGGGCAGCTCCCAGCTCCAGCCCTGCTTGGGGAAGAGCCACAGCAAGATTTGGGGTCACAAATCCCTGTTAAGCTCCTCACAGGTTAAACCAGAGATGGATCCCAGTGAAGGTTTGTTTCAATAATCTTGAAAATTGCTAATGGATTAATCCAAGGACTATTTCCCCCAAAATAACTTTGTGTCCGATTATTTCTTCACCATCCAATGAAGAAATCTGACGTGTCCTTCACAGAATGGGTGTCTCCCATTCCCATATGGCACTCCATAGTATCAGGGTCCCTGGAGCCACTCAGTGGGGCTCAGCAGCCTGCCCGCCCACCAAGACATGTCACCAGTAAGCCCCAACATGCCATTATCCTACGCCACTGCTTAATTAGTGGGTTTATAGGTGATTAGTCACCTGATCCCAGGGCCCAGCTCCAGCTGATCTGCGCTGAACACAGGCAGGGAACCACCTTTCTGCCCCAGGGCTGAGAAACAAACTGGTGCCTCGTGCCTGTGTCGCTCAGGTAGCCAGTGAGCAATTAGGGACATGAAACAACTTCCCCTCGGGGACAGCAAGTGTCTGAAAGGGACCAGGCTGAGCTGGGAAATAACCCCAAAGTGCCAGACACCAACACCCAGACCCGACAGCACCAGCCCAACGGCGCCCTCCAAACCCACAGCTCCTGGACTGTCACCGAGGGAAGGAGGGAACCCTCATCATCCAGGGAAATCCCACCAAACAGCCAGGCCCGTGGACGGGGCAGATGTGTTAATTTTCATCTGTCTTCCTCACCACTCAAATCTATTTTAACTGGCAATAAATTTCATCTTCCCCAGTTGAGTCCGGTTTGCTCATCACCGTAACCAGTAAGTGGTTTCCTTGTCTTTGCCTCAATCCATGAGCTTTTTCGTATTGTTTTCTCCCCCATCCTGTTGAGGAGGAAGAGATAAAGAGCAGCCAGCCAAGGTCAGCCCATCACACCAGGAAAGAACAGGCAATGATCACCAAGATGCAGCTTTGGAAGAACTTCAACCTTGGGTGGAATTTTTTTTTTTTTTTGGGAACCAGCACAACCACCCTATACAAACACAACTCTACAAGAGATTTATGGGAGATAGTTTTTCCCTCCCTTTCAGGCCAGCAATTCTGCAGTAGGAGTGAGAAGATGATAAATTCAATGATTTCTCAATAAAGGAAAGGTAGACCTGCAGCAAAGGATCATATTTACTGAAATCGTTATTGATTACATCTAATGGCAAGAATAGGAACTCAGATTGTTGTATTTATTTAAGATTACAACTTGAGCATCAGCAGCCTTTGACAGTTTTAAAATGTTCTGTCACTCCTTCTGCCAAGTTATAATTCTTCTCTTTCCATTAAGTGAAAAGACAGTTACTACACTAATTTATTTCCATGCACCCCAATTCCCACAGATGAGACGCATCACATCTTCAAAAAACCCTTGACAGAGTTCTTTTAAGTGCTTTCATTTATCAGACAGGTTTTTTAGAGCTATTATCAGCTCTTGCAGGGACATCAAGTACAAAGACAGAAGGAACAGTGTGGCATCTTGTTCGCAGCAACAACCCACCTTAACTTTTGGGGCAGGGGGAAAGAGACTGAAAGTTGCTCTATAGTAAAGCAAATTCAGAATCTAATTTTGGCTGTTTCAGTTAGAGAGGCAGGAGAACAAGGAACCAGGCAAGCAGTGCCTCGGTTTATCTCACAGGTTATCAAAGCAAGAGCTGTACACCTTTCAGAAAAGTACCAACAACAACTACTTGCAGACTTCAATAAAATGGAAAAAACCCCACCACACAGGCTACAGGAGTTAGGATTTCTCTACCTCAGTGTAGTCACTCAGCTACAACAAGCGAAAAAGCTGAGTCCCAAACACACAGCACAGTTAGAGAGCTTCACGCCCTAGTAACACATCCAAATGCCATACATCTATTTTTGGAACAAAAATCGTAACTTGGCTTCTGCTTCCTCCTACCCCTCCAAAGAAAATTATGCCTGAAAACAAAAGATTTCTTTTTATAGTTTTACCAGATAAGAGAATCACACAGATTATTATGAATGTCTCATTTCTGTGGCATTCACTACACCACCTCCAAGTAGCAAAGAGACTTTATTGCGCTAGACACCACACAAAGTCACAGATGTTACACACAAAGAATGGCCTGGATAGGCAAGTATAGTTTGTACATAAAGACTATCACTTTTCCAGGAGTCCTTCAACAGGCAAAAACAGGAAAAAAGTGGATGGGAGTGGGACAGGGAAACAATGATAGTCTGATTAAGGGCCCAGGGGGTGGAGAAAGGGTTCCAGCCACAGATGTCTACACATTGGGCAATACAAGGGCTGACAATCAGAAGTTTCCCTTCTCAGGTAACATCTGGCACTGGAAGTTCTTCCTCTTTTCTAGAGGAACCAGTAGTCAGCTGGTGGAAAGGGCACACGATCTGCCATAACTGCAAGAGTTACAAAGTGCTACCAAACACCAATATGTTCCTCTGTGCAATTCACCCACTTAGCCAAGTCCATGACTCATGAGTGAGACTGCCCAGACCTCTAACAAGTTGTGAAAGCTCTTGCAACACACAGGTGAGCACAGAATTAACATAACCTTTCCTGAAGTTCATAACTGCTCTTCTCCATCCAAACAATTCTGCTTGTTGGCTTTGCCGCTTTCTAGGTTGAAAAATATCAAGAGCCTGTCTCATGAATGTTTCTAAGCTGCACCTATTTCCACTCACCAGAGTGGTCTCAAATCTTTCAACAGACTGAAACGGAAGTTTTGCTGGCAAGAGAAACTTCACTCTTTATGAAGACGCAGAGGTGTACACAACACCTATTCCATTGCTTCTTTGCTTTCACCCACCTCATTTGAAATACACAGGATCACAGAATGGATTGAGTTAGAAGGGGTATTTAAAGATCACCTAGACTAACCACCCTGCCATGGGCAGCGATGCCTTTCACTGTATCAGGTTGTTCTAAGCTCCCTCCAATCTGAACATGAACACTTTCAATGATGGAGAATCCACAACTTCTCTAGTCAACCTGTTCCGCTGACTCAGCACTCTCATCATAAAAAAATTTCTTGTGTCCAGTCTAAATCTACCCTATCAGCCCCTATTTCTTACATTCAAAACCAGTCCTCCATCAGTGAAGTTCCAGTACTGATTTCAAGAGCATCTGTAGCCTGATGTCCCTCATCTGTTTTCCAGCACTGCAGGACAAGAAACAATCAGTTTTACTTGCAGCAGAGAAGTTTCAGATTGGGCAATCCATTCAACTATAAGACCAGATAAAAGGGAACTCTGAAAGATCAGGAGCTTCCTTTCACTGGAGCACTTTCAGGAAGAGTAACACATTTATATAGAGGTCTTACAGGAATACTCCCACAAAGCAAGTAAAGGGACCATCTGACTGCCAAGTCCCATCTGTTTTTCTATGCTGAAGGTACTGACTGCAGTGCACAGGTGAAGTTTGAGCTTAGTGCCATCAGCAAAAGGGACTCTCAACTCACACTAAACCCTTGCTGGGCCAGGAATGAAAAGTCATCAACAGCAAAAGACAAGACATGAACTTCACAAGATTTCACAGCAAGAGCTGAATGCACACACATTACTGAACAGAGGAGCAGACAGGTACAGACTTAGGGTTTGAGACATTACAGTGCACACAGGTAAAAGCATGTCAAAGATCAGAATAAGATGTCATTCAGCCAGTAATTACCCTTCAGGAAAGAAAGCAGGGGTAATTAAAATCAAAGTCTTGTATTCATACATCTACTTCCATTATTTCTGCCACTTGTTTAGGGAATGGCAGGATTAGAAGTGCATTTCCCTCAGCATGCACAGCACAGATAGACATGCCAAGCTTTGCTTTCCAAGGTGATACACTATCACAACATTGAAAATTACACAACAAAACACTACTGAAGACATCTCATAGGCTTCTAAAAACACCTGTCAACTGGATATTTCTTCTATATATCACAGAACCACTTGTTTAGTAGTTTCAAAACTGTTTAGTTTTTAGTCTAAACAGTCAATTAGGACATGAAAAAAATGCAGATAATACCATGGTATCTTGAAAAAAAATCAAGACTAAAATCCAGTCAGGAAAGTCCAGAAAAGGGTGTTCAAACCACTGGGGAAAAAAATCCAAAACAACAACACATAACTATCAGTTCCTTCTACACTGCCAAACCACCTGAAGACCTCTAAAGAATGCTCAGTTCCCTGAGCACTGAAATGCAGCACTGCTGTGCAAGAACACAGGTAGTTATTAAACCTCACTAATCATTTAAAGGGGGAGGGAACCAAAGTCTGGTACCATTCTGCTGTCAGAGCTCTGGAGTCTTTAATTTATATTATAACACCTGCACTGTGCTAGCCCATATTTAAACATCCCCAGTGAAGAATACCAGTTGCCCCATGGTTGTGACTTCAATTTGTAATACAGCAGGGACCCGTGAACACTCATCCTGGCTTACAGCCTGACTGAGGAGCCTCCTTCTATGTCAACAGGGACCACGTCAAATCTGTACCGTCCACAGTTCAGCTTCATGGTTTGCAATATGAAGAAATGCAGCTCCAAAGCAGCCACTTCATGGTTTAAATCCAAGATTGGGTAATTAGCAAACAAAAGTTATACTCATACTGTGAGAAAATACATCATGCATAAACACACGGTCTCTCCCTCTCTAAACATAGGAAGTTATTCACAAGACAGAGGGGGGCGGTGGGAAACAACCAGACACAGCTTCTAGAGACCTTTTATCCCAGGCCACATTAAAAAAGTTGGACATTAAGTAGTCTTCCAGAGGAAGTATTTAGTTCCACATTCTTCCCTGCAGGTCTGAACAAGTCTGCAAGCCTGAATAGCAGATTTCTCCTCAGAGACTCATCAATACCGCCTTTCATCCGCTCAGTCATTAAGTGGCCACTGTACATTCTCAACAGCTATTTTCTAAACCCACAATATTGCAGCTGGATCAAAATGAAGGTAATTAAAATATTGGGAGGCAGTCATTCAAGTTAATACCTACACAGGACAGCCTCCTCAAGCCAACAGCCCTGTGTTGGTAATGTCATCAGCACCACTGGGGTCTCATCACTTCTTCCCAAGCAAGCAGAAACTGTAATTTCTGAGCATTCACTCAACACAATCTCCATCACACAAGCAGTCATAACAATCGCCAGGACCCAAAGTACTGACAAGTGTTTCAGTCAACCACAAAACTATCTCACTGGGAAAAACTCAGCAGCCAGGTACCCAAGTTTTTATTGTTTACAGAACTTCACCTCCTGACAGACAGTAAAGTGCAGCTACACCTGTTACAGGCTACTTTCTCTCCATTTCACTCATGAGAAGATAAATAAACCCTTTCAAAGTTCCAAATTAGACACTTGGTTTGCTGATGGGCAATGAGCATCCATGGGGTTTGCTCATGGATGATTTTATTAAGAGGCATCTCATCACAAATACAGTTTTATTAACAAAAAAATCCCAAACACAAAGGGTTTCAGAGACTATAAAGCACATATGTGACTTCTGTAGCAAAAAAAATAAATAAATAAAATGTATCTCATGCTCAGGGAAGAAGTATAGTGGCAGCAGGAAACAAAAATGGGAACAAATCTGAACCTTTCTGTACCATGAACCAAATGTCTCTAGTTACACAGTCATCAGCAGCACTGCACAGCCACAAGTTCATTCCTGCAAGACTGATTTGTTAAAGGACACCTGCACTCCAGCTACCATTCTAGAAATAAAATCAACTACACATCACTTATGGCTGTTGACCAGAAGAGTGAAAAATACAGAGCTCAGACTCAACCCCACAAGACAGACAAACACTTAGTGCTTGAGCAACTTATGGTTAAGATGCTCCAGTCAGACTTCTCTGCTAAAATCTGAGACATCCTATAGTTTCACCTACAAGATGGGAGTTCAAGACACTTGTGTTGAGACATTTGCAATGTCATCTCTTCTGCCTGAAAATACTGGGTTATTGCAGGGGTGATCAACAATACATCTTAATCAGCAAAAATTAAGTGGTATGTATGTGAAGACAGAAACTCCTGGGAGCTTAAAAAACATCCCCTCATTAACTCTATGCTCTAGATGCACCCAATTCCTTCTTGTCCTAGGGGAAGGGAGTAGAAGTCACTGAACCTGCAGCCATAGTTTGCCTTTCTGTAAAATGGGAGCCATTCTTTGGAGTTAAGTCACACAGAGAGCACTTTGAAGATGAAAGCTGCTATGGTCTTAACCACAGAGCTACCAGACATTTTGTCTCCAATTCTTCCAAACATCTCAGCATCCAAGCTATCTCACAGCCCAGCAGGAAGAAGTCAATCAATGTCTTTAAAAGTCAGCACAGATCCCAGCAAACAGAGCAGCTCTTGGCACCTTACAGTATCAGACCAGACATAATTTTCAAATTGAAAACATACACTTGAAGAGGGAAATGCATTTCTATACGCAGCCTGAAGAGGCTACTATAACAAGTAGCCTCTTCATGGTACTAACTCAAACCTCCCTCTACTCATCTTTGCACATTCTGAAAGTAGACCAAAAAGCCTTTTTAGATACAGTTCCTATTATGTTCTCTGTCATGTATTGCTCTCTGCTTATCTTCAAGACCACACTGTCTCTGGGTAGACCATGAACCTTAAAAATGTTCTTCAGAAGCTGAAAACACACCAGATGCTAAGCAGAAGATGCTGTTTGCAAATTCACAATACTCCATCAACTGTTTCTACTTCAAAAAAAAAAAAAACATCGTAAGAAACTTGAGCTTTTAAGGTATTTTATAACACAGATTTTGGTACAACTCATGTGCACTTAGAACTGAGGAGGGAACCAGCAAACTCTGCTGACTATCACCCTCTGTTAGGTATTAACCAGCACCAAGCCTGCAATTACACAGACTTCTTGTCCTCCAACATTTGTTCAGTCAATTGTGTTTTGTGCAGCACTGCACAACTCCTTCCACACTTACAATCTCACAAATCCTATTGTGCAGCTCTTGGCGCCCTGCCAGGTCCAGAAGGAGTACTTTTAAAAGACATTAAAAATCTTTGCTCTGGGTATGTCACAAAATAAGCCAGCCTCATACACACTTCCACAGCAAATGTTCAGCAGTTGTATAAATTGTTAACACTCACACAAGAGTATCTGGATCAAGAAAGCATGTGTCCCTAAAAAATAAACTACTTGTGAGTAAGTATGTTCCCAGCTATGCCCTGCTGCTTGAACCCCAGTGTTTACGCAGGCATGCAATGGCTCTCTTCCTGCACCATCTTTCAGCCTCCACCGAGTGTCAATCCCTCCCCCTCCAAGATGTTTACAGAAAGATACTGCAGCTGCTTAGAAAAGGCAAGGAATTTCAGAGTATGCAAACCAACTGTCTGAGCAAGCAGGTTGTTGTGAGGCAGCAGGGGTAAGAAATCAGTGCAGCCAGCTATGCTCCAAATGCCTTTAAGGAAAGAAAAAAATGGGAACAAGAGCTGCAAATTAACTCCTTTCACACTTTTGGGGAAGGAGAAGATATGTCCACTTGCTAGGTTTGAAACAGATAGTTGCCCTAAAGACTGTCATGGAAGGGACATGCCAGGGCAACACAGCACATGTGGAAAAGGAGGACAGAGATGCCCTTCCCACTCCAAGCCTGTACCCCTCTATTGCACATAGAATCACAGAATCATTTGGCTTGGAAGGGACCTCACAGTCATCTGGTTCCAACAACCCTGACATGGGCAGGGACACCTTCCACTAGACCAGGTTGCTCAGAGCTCCATCCAACCTGACCTTTGAACACTTCCAGGGATGGGCATCCACAGCTTCTCTGGACAACCTATTCAGTGTTTCATCACACTCACAGTAAAATATTTCTTACTTACATCTAATCCTGCTCTCTTTCAATTTGATGCCATTCCCCCTTGTCCTGTGACTGCATGTCCTTGTCAGAAGTCCCTCTCCAGCTCTCCTGCAGACTCCCTGTAGGTACTGAGGGTGCAGTCAGGTCTCCCCAGTTCACACAGTCCCACCTCTCAAGTCTGTCCAGGTCCCCTTGGACGGCACTGCTGCCCCACAGCACACAGCTGGGTGTTGGCACCAAACCTGCTGAGGGTGAACTCGATCCCACTGTCTGTATTGCCAACAGTGTCAAACAGTGCTGGTCCCAATACATGACACAGTTGTTTTTCCTTACCACCATTATCATCCTGAATAGCTGGATTGAAACTACGCCATAAAACCATTCAGCTGAACATTCCTAATCTTCGTAGAGATCTCAAGCTTCAAATAAAGCACAGCTGGGGAAGAGCTGTCATACTACAACATGTCATGGTAAAATAAATTTGCCCAGGTTCTCTGGTACATGTGTGCTGTGCCTTGGATTAACACAAATGCTGAGGACTTGCAGCTGTACTCGGTGTAGTAACTGTCTCAGCATCAATATTTGTTCCATCAAATATTTTTTTCTACTCAGTTTATATTATTTGTGTGAATAGCACAAGGCCATCCCTCCCAAGCAATCAGGGCTACTTAACAAAACAACTCTTGATCCTTTGATGTGGCCACCCCCTGGTCCCAAAATCCACAAACAGCAAGATAAAAACTGCTTCTCACAGGTCACTTGCTAACAGGAGATAAGGGGCTGCAAAAAACATACATGTTTCTCGTGCCCACATGTTCATGTTTCTCTCTTCTGCTTTGACCAAGAGCTTTGCATGGCTGAAAGCAAAAGTGCACCACCACTGCCTCATCCACAAGTCCCAGCAACAGCAATGAAGTAAAGGGTTCACCTATACTACACTATTAAAGTAGAGGTTCCTGCCAGAAGCAAAAGGTTGATTCTATTGAGTTTTCAGCTAAACAACTATAAATAAAGCACATACACATAAAATAAAAGAATTTCTAAAATTTTCAAAAATCTCACACTTCCTTTGGGAACCTTTTTTCTGTTCACTAAAATGACAATAATACCTGCACATCCCTCACATGTAGGGAGATAAATGAGACTATCTGCTAATCCAAACATGACCCATAAAAATTTAGCAAATCCTCCCACTTGGTATAGATGGAGTCATAGAAAACCTGTGTTCATCCAATTGCTCATTACTCATCTTCCTCCCATGCCCACCCTAAGGATGTCAGGTGCTGTACATAGAGAGCAAGCCCCTACTCTGTCAAAACACATGCTAGCAGAAGAAACAAGACAAATACAGAACACACTAAAAACCAAAGAAACACCATCCAGAAAACTACAAACACTGCCAATTCCAACATTTTCAGAGGTGTTGTCTTTTTTCTTCAGGATAGCAGAGAACAATGTGATTAAAAGGAATGTAAAATCAACTCAGAGGGAAAAACAGCATTAAAGAAAATGTGCTCTGCATGAGAAGACAAGTTCTTTTAAAACCCATTCGTAACAGGCCCTCCCAAAAACTATCTGCACTGATTTGTTTTGCACTAGAAGAAATATTGAAATTAACAGCACATTGCAGCATCTCATTTCTCAACTGCCAGAAATGAGTTGCAAACCATTCAGATCAAATACTCTCTTCCCACAGGGAGCTACAGAAAATACGCTGCATTCAAAGAGAAACCACACGGTGCTTGCATGCAGCACACAGAACTACTCCTTTGAGGGGACATGCACATTTCAGTTTTGCTTTCATAAACTTTGATTGCATTGAAAAAGATCTTGCATACGAGTGTAACAAATCCTAAGTGCCACATACTCAGGGATGTATCATAGGAAACACCAGGGCTGTGACAATGGATCAAAACTTAAGGATGGGATGGGCAGACATTTTCCCACCTTTATGATTCTTTAATCTGATCCTGAAATCTCAAAGCATCGAAACCCAATTCCAGAGCACAACGGCCAAGTACAATTCCCATTGTGGACTTTCCACAAACAACCCTGTCATCATGTACATCACCATAATACTCAACAAATGGGACTCTTGTTCTGCATGGAAAAAATGGACTTCCCTTGTCAGGGGACTGAAGTTCCAGATGTTCTCTTCAGTCTGGAGGAGACTGAGGGGAGACCTCACTGCAATCTACAGCTTCCTCATGATGGGAAGAGGAGGGGGCAGACATCCATCTCTTCATTCTGGTGACCAGTGACAGGACCCGAGGGAATGGCCTGAAGTTGTGTCAGGGGAGGTTCAGGTTGGATATTAGAAAAGGTCCTTCCCCCAGAGGGTGGTTGGGCACTGGAACAGCCTCCCCAGGGCAGTGGTCACAGCACCAAGCCTGACAGAGTTCAAGAAGTGTTTGGATGATACTCTCAGGCACATGGTGTGACTCTTGGGAACATCCTGTGCAGCGCTAGAGGTTGGACTCGATGATCCTTGTGAGTCCCTTCCAACTCAGAATATTCTTTGACTCTGTGATGTACAATAACGTGCTGTGTAAATTGAACATTTACTAACTGTTCCTATTTTTACTCAATAATGTAATTTCTCTAACTCACTTAGCTTTACACCCAGTTATTTTGTAGTATTTTTATTGAGTATTAGCTACAAAAATATCTTTGGTAGAAGGTGGAGAGAAATTTGGGGTTTCTGGAGAAAACATGAAAGACCATTCAAGAGACCTCAGCCAGCAAGAGATAATCTTGCTATCAAAAATTGTGATGTGTTAGTCACACTGACATATGTCGCCTATATTGAGTTTCAGTTAACACAGTATAGAGACAAATAGAAACAATCACATTGCTCAGAATTTTAATTCCAGTTTCTGTAACCTTGTCAGAATCAGGCAGAGATGAAAATTAACAACAGGTACACCTGAGCTAGTCCTGTGTTACTGTGAACAAAGAGAAAAATCAGTCCCCGGATACTGTGCCTTCATCACCTCAGCTGCAGCACCCATCTGCATCCATTGGCAAGACTTCAGAGTAATTTACTCTGTTGATTAACCCTACCATCTTTAAAACAAAGTTTGAGGCAGAGCAATACATATGATAAAAGAACCTGTGAACTATTTAGTTAAAAAAGGCGGATGCTGCAGCAAATCCCTCAGCACTGCAGGGCATGTGGGGCCTTGATCACAGCCTGCAATGAGAAATCAGCACAGATAGTGCGCTTGGGTATGTGTGGGCAGACCCCTACGCATCAGCTCCGAGATCCTGCCAGAAGCCTGCCCACGCAAACCTGACTATGTGAAACAGCACTTAAAATGCTAATTTTCATTTTACTACTAAAGGTATGATCAGTTGAAAGGTCCTGGTTAGCTATCAAAAAAACCTACT
Source organism: Scytalopus superciliaris (assembly GCA_013400415.1). NCBI lineage: Eukaryota > Metazoa > Chordata > Aves > Passeriformes > Rhinocryptidae > Scytalopus > Scytalopus superciliaris. Next base: position 53,971 of record VXBX01001582.1, read on the forward strand.
CTTCCTTAGAAAATGCCACGTTCCTTTGTGCACAATTCACAAAGAATCCTAGTGCATCTCATCAGCAGTATGGCATCAGCTGCATCAAACCAAACTACAGGTAAAAATTCTTTGTTCTACTCCTGCCAAATAACAAGCAGATTTTTTTAAACCGTAACAACTACCATGCTGCTAAAGATCTGCTGTGATTCCTTCCAAACCTCCCCCCCTCAGTAACTGCCAGTTCACAGAACAGGTTCCACTACTATGGAGCATTAAGAAAAAAATATTCACACCTGTGCCCATCTCCATAAGCTCATGTCAACATGTTTCTGATGAGCAGCATTCCCATGCAACTAGCAATGTATAGATGAAAAAATAAATCCACACAACAAAGGCCCATTGGTTTAAGAGCAAGAAAAACCAAATGCATCATTTAAGGAAAGAAGGAGAGAATAAACATACTCAATGTCCCTCTGTGATGAAACCCAAAACCACACTTCATCTGGAACAGAACATCTCCTGCATGTTCTCTGCACAGCCCACAAAAATGATTCCAGAATTTGTCATCATTTCCTGCTTTTTGGGGGGTTTATTTTAAATTGCAGCCATTATTAAAGTCCAAGAGGGTTGAGAGCCCCAGGACCACCACCTCCAGGACTGCAATAAACAGATACACACACTCCCCTGCTCTCTGCAATCTGCCTGCTCTTGACAAGCCACGCTCTTAATTACATGTCTGCTCATTAGATCAGTTGAGAGGACAGTGCATATGAACCTCGCCAAAAAATAACTTGCAGTGCAAACAGCTCCTCCACCCCCCACAAAGGACACATTATAAGCCATTCACCTCTGCCAGGCTCCCTCTCCCAGAGCAGACCCTGTCCTTCTCCAACACTCCCTGGCAGCCCTTTCTCCCGCAGCCCTGTATGGACCAGCACACCCAGAGAAATCCCGTGCCCTGGCCGGGAGAAGCACCGCCTGCTCGGGCGATGCCTTCCCATTGCGGCCCCCCGTCCCTCGGCATGTCCCCGCAGTGCATCCCCCCCGCCGGCCCGGGGGGCGGCCGGGCTGCCCTTGCTCCGCAGCATCCCGCAGCAGGGCTGTCCGCCGGGCCCGGCAGCGAGGGAGGCACGGCTGACACAGCACAGCAGCGCCTTTACGCTGTCTGCTGCCACGGGAGAGGGGCGGGAGGCACCGGCTCACCCGGAGAAAGCCCCGCAGGAGTGCCCTTGGCTGCCAAGGATAGGCTGGGAGCGCCCCTTCGGCAGCCGGGACCGGCACGGTCAGGTTTCTGTGGCTGACGGAGGGCACAGACCCGGCCACTCGAGACCTTTGGGTCCGTGCACAGACAGCACCAAATGCCACCACCTCCCTGAGCACACACACGGCGTGGAAATAGTATCACGGAACCGGCTGAGCCGCGGCTGTAATCCAGGCGCCCGTCAACCTGCGAGCATCTCCGGGCTGAGCCCTCTCCCCGTCGCCCACGGGGCTGGCACCGCGACCCCCCCGCTGCCCCTCCCAGCCCGACCCGCTTCTGCCGCCGAGCTGACAGCCCCAGCCACGGCAGGGAAAGGCAGGGAAAAGACTCAGGAAGCAAAGAGCCAGGCTGGGAAAGCGCTAACCCGGGTGCGAGGCAGCAGCTCGCACCCTGAGCAGGAGAGACGGCGACGGGAGGGAAGGGACGGGGAGGGAGAGGTGCTGTCCTGAGACCGACCCGCACGCCCCAAGCCCCGGGTGTGAGGCATTTACAGCACTTACAGCATTTGCAGCATTTACAGCATCCCCCCCGGGCAGGCAGCCCGAGCCCCGGGCAGGCCCCCCCGGACCCGCCGCGGCTGCACCGCCCGGGGCCAAGTTTCGCCCGGCCGGGTGGGAAGGGGCTTGCCCCGCCCGGCACCCGCCCCGGACCCCGCAGCCTCTCACCTTCATGTCGCTGATGATGGTCTGGAAGAGCCCTCCGAGCGCGCTACATTCCTTCTCTATCACAGCCTCCATTTTCCCGGCTCCAGCAGGATTCCAGCGCCGCAGCCGCGCCGCT
>VXBX01001582.1:56028-66864 GCA_013400415.1 Scytalopus superciliaris
AAAAAAATCGGTCTCTGTGTCAAAAGGGGACGCGCCCGCGCGCGAAGCCGGTCCCTGCAGCCAGCCCGGGCGAGGGAGGCTCTGCCAGCCCCAGAGGACCCGGCTGCGGCTGCAGCGCCCGCCCCGCCGCTGCCCTGCCCGGGAACGGCCCCGCCCCGCCGCGTCACCGCCGCCGCCGCCCATCGCCCCACAGCTCCCGGGGCCGCGGGTTCGCGTCCCGCCAGGGCAGCCGCCTGCCAGGGCGTGTTTAGCGCTCGCCCGAAAAGCTGCTGGGTTTGGGGTTTTTTTGGTGACATTCTCCGAAATGGCCGAAATTGGGGTGTCTGTGGTGGAAAGCGGCCGCCTCGGCCCCCCGGCGGGGAGCCGGGAGCCCGCGGCAGGGCTGCATCCCGGGAGTGGTGCGGCTGTTCGAGCATCCCGTCCCGCCAGCTCCAGGCGAGACCCGGGGGGGCGACAGGGGGCTGTGTAAAACGCGGGGGGTTAAACTAATTAATTTAGCACGTTAGCTGTGCCAAACCCCGCAGAACATTTGGGCGCAGTGCTGTGTCTGTGCAGGCAGCGGCTCGCACCCCGCACAGGGGTGACAGACACAGCCCCGGCTGGCTCACACCGAGCATCCCCCGGCCCCGAGGGTCCCGCTGCCGCTCCCCGGGGGCAGCACACCCAGGGAACAGCCTGTGGTTCAGCGAGAGCCAGCTGCAGAGCCGGGATCGTGTGTGTATGGCAGAATCAGCCCCAAACCCTGGAGGGGCTGGGGGGATTCTGCTCTCTGTGCGCACACACAGTGATGTGCGAGCAGCCACGGCCGGGAGGGAAGCCTAGACACTTGAGTTATTGACATTTATCCTGTAAACTCTGCCTGCCAGCGCACTTCGGCTGATTTCAGGCAGCAGGTGGGTGGGTGCACATGCAGGATTGCTGGGGAGAGGTGCCCAGGGGCTTGTGGCAGTGACACCTGCCCATCGCAGGCAGAGCCGCGGGTGCCGTCACAAAATCAGCGCCGCAGGCACAGCCACCGCTCAGGCAGCGAAGGGTGGTGGCCCACTTTGCTTTCTTCAGCCACTCCGCTGCTGGGGTGATCCTCATTTCTAGGGCAAACAGCAGCTTGGCAAGCCTCCTTTCTGGGAATGAGAATTTCCCGGGTAAAAAGTCGCAGAGTGCTCCATGCACATGGGAGAGCGGGGTGAAAAACCTCCTTCTATAAAGAAAAGCTTTGAGGACTTAAGTTTAAGGACTGCATTAATGCTTTAGTTAATAAATCAGGGGTGCCTTCTCTGTAGTAAGCAACAAGTCTTCATACAGTAATGAAAGACCATGCAGGCATATAATAAAAAAAATGAAGTAATAATTTCAAGCCTCGATAAGTTATAACAGGTAAATTAGGCACACAATGTGAAATAATGGGTTTTACCTTGCAAATTTGAAAGGAGAAACTGTCCGTGTCGCTGATTATGATGAGTAACTTGCTACACCACTGTAACTCAGGTGTACCTGGTCACAACCTAGAAAGACCTTATCAAAACTGTTCAGGTGGGACATTTTTCTGTCAGAAGGTGCTAGGTCATGAAAAATGGAGACATGAAGAATTCAAGAAACTTTTATATTCAAAACATAAAAATGCAATCAGGAAAATAATTGTTCTTTCCAGTATTTTCTGTTTCAAATCTATAGTGTTTAATTTTCATTGTGTATATCACTTAGAATAAAGATCGTGTTAATTTTATAGTTAAAATGTTTTGTTTGTTTGTAGCCTAACAGCTAAAAATAAAGCCAGGGTATACAGCCTAAAGGCATCAAAATAGGGTCTTGATAAAGGAATTATTGTTTTTCTTTTGCATTGAAGGACATTCCAGACTTTTAATTTTATTCTGCCTTTTAGTAACTTCTAAGGATAGAATTTTCTGTGGGGTGACAATTCAGCTTCAACCAGCTGTAGAGTGAGAGTTAACATTTTTCTTTAAAGACCTGAGTCCAAATGGTTGTTTAAAGTGCGAGTAAGAAGTAGCTGGGTGATGTCGCGGTAATGTCGGGTTACCATCTGTCACATTATTTCGGGGATCTGTTTGATTGATTCCTAGCAAATCACTTCCTGCAAGCATTATTTGCAAAACTTTATTATGGGCAAAGGCTATTTCTGTGTTCGTGAGCCATCGTTACCAGGGAGCATTTCATTACCAAGTGATGACACTCTGTAAAATATCCTGATTCATGGGCAAATGCCAGCACCACTTCTTGACAATGAGTGCATCTTACTTGGAAGCCCCCAACAGATGTCAACCTTAAAATTTGTCAACGGTGCAATAGTAGCCCATGTTCTGACATCCTTCAACACGTTGGGTGCTCTGCTGATAAAAGGCCTGTTCCCCTGAAACCCCAAGTAGGTTTATGGCTAAGAAAGAATTTCTCCAGAGATAAGTGGGCAGGTTGAGCAATGACTTGGTCACTTTGCCTGCCCTGGATTGTTCCTGCTGCTCCCCCCACGCTGAGCACCAAGGCACAAAGTACAGACAGAGTGAAGCAGGACACAAATCCATGAGGGTCAGAAGTCCACAGCGTGTTCCCAGGTCTGCAAGGAGACTTGCCTCATGACCAGAATGTATCCATTCACATTTCTGTGCTTGGCTTTGTCCTTCTGTAAAATGAAAATCCCAGTTTTTAAAAGCATTCCTGGTGTTTCTGCACCAAGCACAAGTGTGAAATGTCACTGCAATCAGAACAAATATATCCTCTGTCAATGTGCTGTAAAAGGTTTAACTGTGGTGCTTACTTAGGTCCTGATCTTATAAGGATTTAAGCCCACTTATGAATGTGAGTAGCCCCGTGGAAGACTAGATTACACATGCACTTAAGTGTTATCAGATTGAAGTCATAGAACAACAATCACAAAAGGTACTTAATCACCTTTAAATTACAGTGTTCCTAATTTAGCTAATGTTATTCCCCAAGGAAAAATTGCCTCATCTAGCATACAATCAAGAAAGAATCAAGGGCTGTTCCTTCAAGTGGTTGACAGTTCAAAAAGAGATATGATTTTAAAAGAATAGGTTGCTAAAGGGTGAACTATTTAGTTGAATTATCTCTTTAAGAAATTGATGCAAATTAATATTATAATACTCCATTATATTGCTACAGAATCTTTCATCCTCAAGCCTTCATCAACTGTATTAATAACCTTGAGTAGCAAATGTAAACTTTTTGTTTTTTTAATGAAACCAGTATTCTGTCCCCATTTGAGGCTTTCTAATAATGATTTATATTGAAGGATAATGGTGTTTTTCCCCTTTATAAACTGAGAAAAAAAGACTTCAGGAGTTTCCAAGAAATGGAGTCATTGACATGATTTGCTCCAGTCCTCAGGGTGCTCACAGGGTACAATCCTGCTCTGTCCATGAAAGCAGATGAGCTCACTTTGCAATGCCTAATTGGATGGAAGAGGTGCAATAGCAGGCAACAAAGCCAGAAAGATGACAAAAGGAATTGATGAAAAATGGAGCAAACACAACAGAATCCATTTGAGACGGCTGTCCCAACAGCATTGCAAGTATTAAATAGTGACCCCTCCCTACCACTAGTGAAAAATCTGTATTATATTGTTCAGCGGCCATACGTGGAGGTGGGAACCTGGCAAAGGAGAATTCCCTTTTTTTCACGAGCATGTGTTTACAGTATGTGGTTTCAGAACAGGAGAATTAACAATGTTGTGGTTCTTCAGGTTTATCCATTTCTTTGCCCCAAATTGTTTTTAAAATACCAGCTAGCATTGCTGTAGTGGGGGTACCTCTGCAATCATTTCTGCTTGCTGGCAAAATAACAGCTGTTATTGCTTTACCAGGATTGATTTCCATAGAACAGCTCCATCTAAAGCCTACCTACAGGCAACAACTCTGCAGTAAAATATCAATGCAGTCTCATTTTCGGCTTCTCTCAGAAGGAAAAAAAAGGCATTTTCAGCAAAGTTCAACATGGGATGTAATTTATTCAGGGCACATAGAGGACAAGATGCTTATTTTTAAGGGAATAAAGTAGTCTTCCACTTCCCCTCTCACCAACAAATAGGGAAAAGAAGTCCTGCCCCAGATATCTCTGTGCACAAGGCACAAAATCTGAGAATCAGGGTTTGTGTGTTATATCAAGGGCTGTGCCGAGAGGCCACATTTTAGAGCAGTGGGAAGGTGAGGTGTTCTTTCTCACATGTGCCATCTCAGGCTAGAGGATTCACAAAAGGAGCTGAGGTCTCTCGCCTCCTTCCAAGCAACAGTCCTGTCATTGCTCTTCAAACTCTTCCATGATCAACCTCAGCAAATGGCCAAGGGGGTTGTGTGGCCAAGGTTATGTGGGTGCTTTCATCCCTTGCAGGCCTGCAGTGGCAGTGACAGTGTATTTCCACACTCACCTCTCAGCCACAGTGCCATCCTGTGCTATCCCTGCTGCCAGCACCGGAGCTCAGGCAGCCACATGATGGGTCACACAGGGACCTGATTTGGCTGAAAACTAAGCCTACAAGATTATTTTGACCCAGAAGAAGACCCTGCCTCTTTATGTTTCACAAAGAAGGGGCAGCTTGTGCAACCATTCCCATGCTCATTCCCCAGTACATGCCTCCTTGTTTCTCATTTACAGCCAATACAGGTTTAGAAACAGAACTGTTGGTCTTAACCCTCATTCAATCTGTCTTCATCACCTTTTATCAGGTTCTGGTGTGGACACATTCACTCCACAAAACCAGGCCTGACTTTTGCATTTTAAAGCTGTTCAGCTGATGTATCTCGAAGTCATGCCCTAAATTAACTTGGATAAAATTTCCTGAATGCATCTATATAGTCAAGCAGTAGAGTGAAAAAAAAAATCAGGTTATATTTGCAGTTACATACATGCTTAAATGCTCTGAAGAAATAAAGCCTGTAATAGGTGTCACTTTTGCAAATACCTCATGTTCTCACCTTTAGAGCAACATTAACTTTGACTTCAGTATAATTACATATATATATATCAAAGTTGCCTGTTGGGTTCTATCTCTAGCACATATATTAGTCCAAGCCTTTGTTGGCTGTTTCTCCCTTTAGGTATTATATAAAATGAATCTCAGCTCTTCTGTGCTTCCCATCAAGCAATAATTTTTAGTAAATCACTCTTCCTGAAGTCTCTGAGATCCCTATTTATTGGTACATGCAGAACTCAGTGTGTTGAACCACCTCAGGACATGGTCATGTGAAACATAATGCAACACTCTCTCCTATAAAAGAAAACATTATTTTTTGCCAGTTCATAAATCCAGCTTTTAAAACAAGGATTACATTCACAAAGAAATGGTTTAGAAAAAAAGTAAAACATATTTCAATGGGCAGGCTTCCAACTCTATGTGTGTGTGGAATAGTCAGGCTCTTTTTTTTTTTCCCCTCATCTCTTTAGTTATGTTTTGTTCTTGAAATCCTGATGAAAACAACTTGAACACTCTTTGCCAGAACTAGACACCTGGGTTGTCAGTAAGCAGAGATTGTGAGATGAGGTCTCTGCTGTGAGTCCAGGTTAAAGTTCTACTTGCCAGCTCTACTGGCAAACTCCATGTCCAGAAAGCATTTTGGGGACATCAGATCATGCTGGGAGCCTGTTAGTGTACAGTTTCTTAAAAAAACAAACAAACAAAAACCCAACCAAAAAAAAAAAATTTAGAAACAAGGGGAACACTTCCAATGAATCAAAGAAGATGGACAAAAAGAAAAATCTAGGCTACTGATCCAAATAATACAGGCAGACTAGCACGTACTGGAATTTGAGACTAAAACCAAAGAGAGCTGACATGAGGACATACTGCAGGGAGGGACAAGCACAGCCATGAATGGTGCCATTGTGTGACTATTTTAATTAATTTTTGTAATGAAGCCAAAGCTCTAATTTACCACATCCCAAAAGTAAATAGAAAAGGTTATGACCTTAATTTCAGAGGTGGGGAAGGAAAACCTAATTGCTAAGTAGTCATCTATCACTCGTTACTGCAATTGGATAGATACAGTTGGTGTGTTACTATGAATAGTCCAGATTCAACAGTCAAAATAGTGTGTAATGACAGTTTTGTTCCCTTTTCCTTTCATCTTCTTTGCAAGCCTTTGATTAGTAACATTTTGTACCAGTTTTATCATGTGGATTGCAATACTCCCTACTCCACAAGACTCTGAGTAAACCTGTCAGGGCACATAATAGCCTTTAGTTTTGTGTTTTTAGTAAGCAGATGTGTGAAGCTTCAGCAGGATGCAAAACATACAGAGATTACAGAAGGTTCTTCCTGCCCTTTTATTTTCTGCTAGCCCCTTGTGAGTATATGCCTACACAGGATCTACTGACAGACAGTTTTCAGTGTAACAGGTCTACAATCTGAAAAAAGGGCAAAAGTCAGATCTGTTTCTGACCACAGCCAGCAAATAAATACAATTAAATTTGCATTATATGCTGCTCAAAACACGTCTCTGTTTGCATCACTCAGATTATGCACAACCATCCTTGCACTTTTTATGGGATCGTCTCTGTGGACCGAGAGAAAAGTGCATGGACAGATCTGGGATTGGTGAGAACCCTCATGCCTTGTCAAATGCTGTACCTCTATATGTGCCCACATAAAAAAGAGTGCAATACTATTCACTCACCAAATTAAGTGTTTTCTACTTTAGATCTTTTTGCCTTTTGCCCTATAATGCCATTTTGAAGAGGAAGTTATCCAGTATCAGGAGATGAAGGATTTAAGGAGAAATGTTCATAATAAAAAATGCTGTTCTAGCAAGTTCTGCTCTGGCAGAAATAAAGGAGTGATCTGCATTAGGCTGACTAGTTCAGACAAAGCATACCAGTATTAGGGTGAATATTACTAGATAAATGTGGGGAACTGCGATGGGTCTGCACATTGGCAGAGCAAGAAGAATTTCACCCTGAAGAGACTGTGTACCCATGAAGATACATCTCTCAGCCGTGCCTGGACCTTAATGCCTGCGAGAGTTGGTTCTTTTCTTGCTAAGATATGGAAAACAAGAAACATCTGGTGTACACTAGAACTGTTTTGTAGCTTAGAGGGGCTAAAGGCCTCTATCTGGGCATGTACTGGCCACACATGCTGAGATAGATGTCATAAAGCAAGCATAAAGAACCTGCCAGTCCCTGCTGCAGGGGAAGGTGTGTGCTGGCACAGAGGACAACGTTGCCTCCTGCGGGGACGCCCGCTAAGTGTGCCAAGCCCACCGAAGCCCAGGACATGGCAGCCAGTCATACTGGGGGTCTTGAGCACATTGGGGTTGGTATATATAGCAGCCAAGTAAGAGGTATGTATACTAACTGTGTAAGAGTTATAGTAGCTACGTGAATGGTATATGGGTGTCAAGATTCTGAAGAATTGTGCTGCATGAATTTTCCAGATCACTCTAAGTCAATATATAGAAGCATAGCAGACTTACAGGCAGCAACTCAAAAGATAACACAAGATGAAGGATTCTTTGGCATTGACAGGTGGTAAAATGGATGGGGTCTTAGTACCTAGGTCAAACAATAGATAAAACTAGGCATGTGTTGCTTGCTAGTGTTGGTAATGATCTTATTGCTACTACTGTGCTTACTCTCCTGTTTGCAAAAGGCTCTGCAGATGATGACAAACTCTGCTTTCGTANTAAACACCTATAATGTGATAGTTGTCATCCAAAATATCTGTAATAGATCCTGCCTCAAAATCCTTGTGTTGATGTCCACCCTCCTTTCTCAGCATACGCAGAAGCAGCTGCCTTTTTCTAGAAACATGAACATTTATTCTAGCACTGTCCTTTTCTAATATTGCTACTGAAAACTGGGCACTTCATCTATAGTATGTCTTTAAACCTTCAGTGGCAAGGCATGTTAGTTAGCTGGTTGGCATCACAGTTTACAAGTTTAGCTCCTGAGCACAAAATTTGATGTATTCTTCTGCCAGTGCTTTCAACAACTGAGAATAAACCTTGTGAATTACTTTCTAGACTTCTGTCAGTACAGGGGAATCTTTCCATTCTGTGGCTATCAAATCAAGAGTGGACTGTCTTTTTTTGAAGGACATGTTTTAACAAAACAAAAATCAGCACAAACGCTGATGGTGTCTGCTACCTGACAGGATGATCTAACAGTGTCTTTTGACTTGGAAGGCTGTGGCTGTGTGAATCAACCTCTAAAGAGGGTTTAGCACAAATCTTGAGAGACAGCTGCCAGTCTTATTGATGCTCAGGGATGATATATAGGGAAGGCACTGATCCTTTCATGCTCCTGTCCTAGTGGGTTGAGGCATAAAAGCAGAAGGGAGAAAGATCCCATGATACATGATCTGTGCGTGCCCAGTGGGCAATGTGCTGGTCTCCAAAGCTGTATCTCTTCTGAGGGCACTAAGGCTGTCAGCACAGGTAATGTCTCTCATTAGGCCAAGCAGGATATTTGGAAAACGTAGCCAAGTGTTTTGAGTACACGAGCTTTTCCTAAAACCTGTGTGAAATTCAAAAACCTTCAAAGTGAAGACATATAAAATACAAAAAAAAATTGGCTAACATTTGACATTGCTCTCATGCCTGAGAAAGCAAAGTGTTGTTTCTTAGAGAAGAGCTTCCACATCAGTTTTAGTTTGAGGGCTGAAAATATCCTCCCTGTATATCTGGGTACTCGGTTGACATCCACATTTTTTGGTCTTTTGTATCCGAATCCCATGGCAACGCTGATTTCCCAGCCTGTGCTCTGCTGAGCAGAGCCGAAGGGCGTTAGTTGCAGCTGATGGAGGCTGCAGCACGGGGTTCCCTCCTGCCAGTGCTGCTTGAAAGGGGGAGCTGATTTTACGCCCTTCAGTTGCGAAAGGAGCCCTTGGCTCCGCCACCGAGCCTGGCCGTCGGCTCTGTCAGTCTCAGTCATCTGCAAAGAATTGCTGCTGCACACTGACCTAGATACTCCATCAGCTCTCTGCAGCGCTGGCTCGGCGTCGGGGCTGCCATTCCCCTGGTCTCTGCTCTGCCCTATATCCTGCCTTGGAGGTTAAAAAAAAGAGGAAAAAAAAAAAAAAAGGGGGACAAATTAACATTAATCAGAATAGGATTTTCCTCTCATGATTTTTCTGGAAAACAGGGTTTCCCAGAGAAATCTGTTGCTTTAATTTTGCCCTTCTTTCTGCTCACCTTCCCTGACGTCTCGTTATGCTGCGTTAAGTCAGAAATCCTGACACATTTCAAACATATGCTGTCCTCAAGAGAAGAGAAACGTGCTACCTCCGTTCCTGCTTTCCTTGCATCTCCACCATGTGCACTATAGAATGCCAGTGGCGAGTAGGGGGCACAATTGCTGAGCAAGGGTAAGCCTGGACCCCTTACAGCAGCCCCCTGAGATGTTTGTGCTGCACTCCAGTAGTGTATTGTTAATAGGGCACTTAATGAGGCCACACCTCGAGTCCTGTGTCCAGTTTCAGGCCCCTCAGTTCAAGAAAGACATTGAGGGGCTGGAGCAAGTCCAGTGAAGGGCAACAGAGCTGGGAAGGGTCTAGAGAGTAATCCTATGAGGAGTGGCTGAGGGAGCTGGGGTTATTTAGCCTGGAGAAAAGGAGGTTCAGGGCAGACCTTGTCACTCTCTACAAGTCTCTAAAGAGAGGTTGTACCCAGGTGGGGATTGGCCTCTTCTCCCAGGCAACCAGTGCCAGGACAAGAGAAAATAGCCTCAGGCTGTGCCAGAGGAGGTTCAGGTTGGACATCAGCAAGAACTTCACTGAAAGAGTGGTTAAGCATTGGAACAGGCTACCCAGGGAGATGGTGGAGTGACTGTCCCTGGAGGTGTTCAAGAAATGACTGGACATGGCACTGAGTGCCATGGTCTACTTGTCAAGGTGGTGTTCAATCATAGGCTGGACTCGATGATACTGGATGTCTTTTCTGACCTTAATGATTCTGTGATTCTGAGGAGTATAGCTGATAATATGAAAGCGTGTTTGATGGTGCTGATTTCTACTAGCGAGGAAATTAAAAAAGAAAAACAAACTGAAAAGCAAACCCTTAATTGCCTCTAAAATTTCACTAGAATCGAATTAGATTGGTAAATCTAGTTTTTTCTCTAAAAAAATTTACAGATATAAGTGTATATCTGGAAACACCAGTAAAGGGGAGGTCAGCAGAGGATCCCAGAAGGAAAACTTCGTCCTCCTTGTTTGCTTTGTGTGACAGCACAAGGCCTATAGAAGACACAGCATCCTGCAGCAGGATGAAGCACAGTGCTGTTCTCCCTTGCCTCCCTTGGTAGGACAAGAAGAGCTGCCTGGGCTGGGGGCTCCACGGTTGAAGCTGGTGCATTACTGACTGCTCTGAATAAAACCCCTGTGCTCTGTTCTGCTCTGAAACATGTGGGGCCACAGACTTGCTTCTCTGCTCTTCCATGCCACTTTTGTGTGTCCTGAAATGAATCATTCGGACTAAAATGCTCTTCCCTGGATTTCCTATCTTTGTTAGAATGCTGCTGCAGCCTCAGAGGGACTGGCCAACCCTGGGAGCTACACCAGAGCTGTGGTGGTGTCTCTCCAGTGAGGTGGGCAATGTGGTTTTGGCTTGGTGTTTGGTGGTTTGAAGCGAACAGTCCCACTAGTCGTTCCACCGTGTCTGACAGAAGAGACCATTGCTGACAGGTTTTCTTGCAGATCATTCAGATAAGTGGGAAGAAAATACTGCAAGACAGAGCGATAAACATCATAATTCACTCAGCAGGATTTTTAGTGCAAAGTGAGTAACGCAGAAGCAAGGGGAAACAATGAGGCTTTATTCCGAGATATATAAAAATGCAACTTTGGAGCCTGACAATTTCTTAAAATTAAAAAAAAAA
>VXBX01001582.1:66882-121823 GCA_013400415.1 Scytalopus superciliaris
AAAAAAAAAAAAAAAAGCAGTAAAGACCATTATCTTGTGAGAAGTGAGGAATTCCTTGAATTCAGGAGACATTCTTTTCCTAAAGAAGGGGGAAGCCAAAAGGAGATTAGTTCTGACAACCCTGCCCTGTGCTCTTTGGCTGATGCTTTTCTTCTCGAGGTAATAAAAATAAGAGTTGTTTCTGGAAGTGCTTTTGCCAGTGGAGGGACTGTGACCATGGCTGGCGTGGGGAGATGTCAGCCCCATTTTCATGTCAAGCCACCTCTTTTTCCTCCCTCACTAACTTCTGCTTAACCTCTGATCTTTCTTCTACATCCACAATCTTGCCAGGGCCAAATCCTCAACTGTACAGTGAAGTCAGTGATGAAACTGGGTGGGAAGAGGGAGTGATGGGAAGCTGGGAGGCAGCAGGACAGGGTTTTGAGAACTCCCCGAGGAACAAGTGTCTATGAGATGTTTTCCCTCTCTCTGAAGACTTCGGAGCACTTCTGTGATGAGGGACAAGGGACTTCATCAGAAGACCACCAGCCTTGAAAGCCAGCACCCTGCTGACTTTTGTGAAGGTTGTCAGGTGACAGAGGACACAACGCCCTAAAAGTCTGGTGCTCCACTGCTCTGGGGAAAGACTTCATATTGCCCCATGCCACACAGCTGTGTTTCAGCTGAGCACAACCAAACTGAGCTGGAACTTGCCCCAGACAAACCAGTTGGATCTTTTGTTTCCATCTTTCCCACAAAGGGCTCCTGACACTGGGAACTGACTTGCCTTCCCCTCCTCTCAGTGCAGATTGCAAAGCCCATCTTCCCCAGGCTGCAAAGGCAGACAGCGTGATGAGATTGGAGATGTACACGTGGAGGCTGTTTTAAGCAGACACATATGATTTGACAGTATAGACTGCACTTGGGATTTATTTTTTTTTTTTTTTTTTTTTTTTTTTTTTTTTTTTTGGGCTGGTTTTTTTTTTTTTTTTTTTTTTTTTTTTTTTTGAGGGACAGGCTTTTATTAGAAGCTTTTGTATTCAAATTGTTGAATTAGAGTATTTCACTGAAAAGTGTAAATGGTTTATTTCTGTATAGAAAATACACTGCAGAGCACTGTGGTGGCACCAGTGGATTAAAAATAAGGTAATATGAGAAGCCAGTGCACTGTTTTGTCTGTCACCTGCCAAGAGTTTAACTTTCAGTTGAATTCAGGAACTTTACTCTTAGTGGTACTGAGCTTTACAAGTAATAAAGTAAATGCAAAGATGGCAAGCAATGCATTTAAAATATTTATCAAGGCTAGTGCAATAAATATATTCCGTTCTACCATTTCTATTTATGAATTTATTTTAATGCAGCTAGATGAAGTAATTTTACAAGGAGCACAATGATATTCCCTTGCATTAATCACTCATTGATTGCCAGTGCAATCTGAGGTAGCGGCACCAAAGAACAAATGAGAAATATGCTGCCAGGTTTTGTTATTTCTCTTCCACTGTGGTCATTCACTGGGCTTGCTTTCCTTCTCCATCCCATCCCTCCATCTCAGGCAGGAAGCTGAGTGTGCCAAGGAGGAATGGTGGTTTGTGTCTGTGCCCTGCTGTTGTATGAAAGCTGGTCCTCCTGCTCCCACGTGGACCATACACAGAGGGCTCATCACATGCCCTGCTGCTGCAGCATAAGCTCTTTGAAACACTACATCAGCTTGTCTCTCTGATATCCCAATAAAACAGAGCTTTTGGAGCATTAATTTTTCAAGATGTGGGTGGTTATTTATACCATTGCAGTGTAATGTCTGAGCTTTGTTCTGCCAGGTTGCTGTTTTATTTCTTCAGGATTCAGTGCACTTTCTATCGATGCCAGCAGCAAGACTCCCACTTACAATGCTGGGAGGAGGAACTGTCTATTGTGATAACAGCATATTGTATGTGCAATCTGATAATGAGGATTTTGTAGATATGACACTGCATTGATTTAATTGATTTAACGTCCATGAATCTCTGAGCTTAACTTAGTCCTTGAAATTAAAGCAGGATTTTATCAAATTATTTTTTGCAATGGTCAAAATAGACAAGGAGAGAAGAAAGAGGGATGTTTTATATCCTGAGACTCCTGCATCTCACAAGTGACAGGAAAATTTCTGTCTCGAGGGACACGGAGGCTTTTCTGTCCAGGTGGGAGCTGGGAGGCAGGAGCAGGTGTCTCTCACATGGGCAAGCTCTGCCAAAGCCTGCAGCCCCTCTGAGCACAGGGCTCGGCAGGCACGCCCGCAGTCCACGAATTGTCGCCAGCTGTCAAAGGGAAATGGTTCAGCAGCGAGTCTCCCGGGCCGTGTTCTGGCCAAAATTCAATCAGGTTACAAACCAGTCGCTCCAGCCTGTCCCAGAAGCAGGAAATCACCATCAGCTGGCTGGTGGGATCTGGACACAGTTTCAGACAGTGCTGCTCCTCACCTGCTGCAGTGTGCTTGCAGGAACCCGCTGGGAGCACTGACTGTCTTTACAAGTCTTATGAATGCAGCATTTCCTCCTTCCCCGAGCTGTGGGAATGATGATTTCCTGAAAGAAAAAAAAAAGGAAGGAGAGGGCAAGGTGTACTGCTGCATGCAGCTTTCTCCAAGGAGTGATTTCTTCACAAAATATCTTCTGAAACTCCAGGCACCACATCCTCCCGAAACACTACCACTTGTGTAACTGAAGTAGCAAATATCTTTCATGAAAATAAGAAAATTGCTTTTATTTCACATACAGCTTAGCTGTGGACAGCCTGCCTGTAGATTGTCATTGGAATCAAATCAAAGACAGCTTGCCAATTCTATAGGCAGCAAGGCTGTCTAATGACAGTTTGTAATCAATAACATTTTGGAAGAGCCCACTGCAGTCCATTTGCAAGCTGGACCTTCAGCAGGACCCATTTTAAAGAAGTCATTGTCTTTTCTTCACTTTGTGGGTGCAGTGAAGCCATCACATTTCAGTCTTTTCAAGCTTTTAAGGCTAGGTATAAAGGTAAACAATAAAGCAGAGTGCTGTTGAGGATCTTGGCTGATCCTGCTGAGTAAGAAGTGCTGGCAGTGGAGCATTACCAGGCTCAGGCTGCCTCTGGGCTCTTTTGCTCTGAAGGGATGAGACCTGTAGGAGCAAAAGGTAGAGAAGAACAGGGAGATGTGGTCGCCTGAGGTCAATCAGGAACTTATTCCCATGAAAGAGATGGGGGAGGGAAGCTTTGATTCCTCTTTCTCCCACATGCCTTCACTTTCCTTTTTTTTCTTCTCTATTTCTAGTTCCATGGGGAAAACATTGCTATTAAAGCAAAGCTCCAGGAACCCAAAATATACATAGGGATTCTTTGGAGGAAATCTTGGCTCTTGTGAAGTCAACAGGAGTTTTGGAATCAACTTCCTTGATGCCTGAATTTCACCTTGCTCTAATACTGTCCCAAAAGGTTTCCAGGACTGTACAAAAGAGTGCCTGCTCAATGCTGACCTTTCTGTCCCAGCCACGTGGAGCCTGGTACCCTCCTGTGAAATTCACCATTGTTTTGTGATAAGTCACATCCTTCTCTCAAGGGGTAACAACAAATCATCCTGAGAATGGAATCATGTTCATGTATCACTGGGCACCATGACCACATCTTTGTAGTTTCAGTGGGAAACTGCTGGAAATCAGATATTACTGCAGAAGTTGTTAGTTTGAGGGACAACTGGAATACTCCAGTGATCCAGATCTAGTTATTTCTGGTGTCCTTTTCCATAGGGAGTTGGCAACCTATTTAAATCCAGGGGATCATGACTAGTTATTCAAGTTTTGCTCTGCTGGATTTGTGCAGTGTATATTTTGGAAACACTGTCTGCTCTGAGCAGCAGATAGTGTGATGCCACAGCCCACATCAGTGAAAACTCTTGTGATTATTATTTTTCCTTCTTCCATTTTCAGTGAAGGCTGTGCTCTGTTCTCTCTCTTTCTGTATTTTATTGCCAATGTGGAATGCTTTAAAAGTGCCATTAAGGAATGTGTTACCCAGTGGTATCTACACTGTATTTCACTCTGCCTTCTTTCCAACAGCACTAAAGTTCTGAATTTATAATATCATTCTGATGATTGAAAAATCACAAGCATTTTCTTTCTGCTAAGTGTAACTCTGGGGCTATTGACAGCAGGCTTCTGCTGTGATGTGCAGAGCCCTTGTTTCCATAAACACACTGTGATTTTGGCCTGATTTTCCAAGGTACTTGAACACCTGAGGATCCCAGATTGATGGCCTTCAACTTCTTAGCAAATGAGACCAGGCACTGGATATTGAATATTTAGATCCCAAGAATCAACCCCAAATTTGTGAAGTCCAAGGACTTTATCCTTTCCATATCCCCACTTTTGCTTTCCCATTCCTAGTAGAATTCAGACCGGTTTCTTCACTTGCACCTTACCTTTCAAAAGCATTTCTGGAGCTTTTATTTCGCCATCCTCGAGGGAGCCTGGAATCAGGGAGTGTATCAGCAGCAAGGGGTGACTCAGCAGTGAGAAGTGGGGTTTGAGCCAAGCCTGCCTCCCACACCAGCCAAGCAGAGAGGGATCGGAGGGTGTGTGTGTGTGTGCAAACACGCCGGCTCGGCGCGATGAAACGGCAGCCGGTCCTCGCACAACATCTGCCTCCGCTCTCAGTCTCTCACTGCCCACGTAGCACCATCCTCTCAGCAGCCAGGCACCCAGAGGAGAGCTCCCCTTGCAATCCTTTCCCAGACAGCAACAAAGGATCCCTCGCCTGCCTGTTTCCCATCTCACAGCTTGCCTGGCTCTGGCCAATGTTGCCCTGCAGACCTCAGCTACCAGCAGGGGAGAGCAGTGCTTTGGGAAGCCCCTGGGAGAAGATGGGACTGCAGACTTCTATACATTTTATAGGAAGATGATGGGATGATGCAAGGTTTCCCTCTGCACTGCGTTTTTACCCCCAAATCCTGCCTCAGGCTGGTTTGGCTGTGTCCTTTGGGAAAAGATCACAGTGGGACTGGGAACAGACTGGCTGTGCAGGAGCAGGATGCTCAGAGACATTCCCACCTCTGCTATGGACTCACTGCATGAGGCTATAAGGGCAGGGATCTTCTCTGTTCTCTGTATTTAAAGGCTAAAAAGGCAACTCTGACCTGCTGAGATTAAAATAACTGAAGAGCCTGGTCAGTGTCTTATTAACTGATCATTGCCAGAAAAAGAAGATAAAAAAATAAGCTGGAAAAAACCCCTCTTTCACTCTTTATCACACTGCCACCTAATTCCCATAACCTCTCTCTGTCTCCCTGGCCCCTTGTATATCACTTAGCACAACCAATACACTTGGTTGTCCCACTGAGAGACCAAATCCTGGTGCAATGCACAGGGAACCCTGTAGGTAGCTGGTAGTTAAGAGCAAATTTCATTAGAAACACTGGCAAAAGACAGAGAAGGTGGATGATGAACCAAAGGCCAGCACAAAAGTGGTTCCTGCAGATGTCACTACAGCTACTTTGGTGTCTTCAGCAGGAGTCAGACTGGGTGGGGAGTCTGGAACACTTTGTAGACCTGAATGTTCTACTGTTGTGAGCAGTGCTGGAGGAGGATGGTCTTAAGGTCCCTTTCAGGCAGTTTTTGGCCAGAGAAATGTATCCATCTGAGATGCTACAAATTATTAGAATTATTTTTGCTAACACAGTTTATTAAAAAATGTCCTTAGTGATACAGCTGGTCAGTTCTTTGTTCTGCAGGGTACTCCATGAAAATAAACTAATTTCTGCAAATAGGCAAAGGCTGGTTAGTCTCTACTAAATTCCCAGTGAATGGCACCAAAACTGGGACCTCAAGAAGGTACAAAGGTTTTGTCAAATAGAGGTAAAATGGTGTAAAGCCTAAAGATTGGCCTGTGCTGATTGAAAGAGCACTGGTGGGATGCTGTATGCTTTAGCACTCTGCTGTGTTCCTTCCAGATGCTGCCTTGCAGGTGATGTCTCCAGTTCAGTCCCTGGAGTCTGTAGAGTTGGCAAGGTAAGCAGAGCATTTCCACATTCTTGGGGCAGGAAGAAATCCTTAATTCAGCACTCCTGCTTCCCTGGTTTCCATCACAGTGACTTGCTTCTCACATGCCACTGCTGCTTGGCCATGCCTGGCCATTATTGAAAAGATTGCCACTGGTGGTTTAACCTCTTCTGCTGTGAGAAACACAGTCCACTTGCCACTTGCATAAAGGAATTCCTACAGCATAAGTCTATGCACTTGTGTTTTTCCTCTGTGTACATAACCTATAACTATTTTTAGCTAGGCATGGATCTTTCATAGTTATCTCGGATTATTTTCAAAAACCTTAATATTTGGCATGTATCATATTAGTCCCACTGATTTTGTGTTGCTTTTCTTCCCTATTCCCCTCATTCCTTGCCTCCCCCCTCGGTGGATCCCAGGCCAGGGTCTCCTTCCCAACAGGCACAGGCTGGTTTCAGCACGCCTGCCCCACTCTGATTTAACCTAGACCCTTCCCCCAATGCAAAAAGCCTTTCTCACAATACTCAGTCACAGTGCTGGTGGCTTATTTCAAGCTCTTAAACTTACAAGCCCATTTATAGCTTGAAAGGCTTGAAAAGAGATCATTAAGGAAATAGATTTGTGAATGTAGAACAAAGATCGGGTTCTTGGATTTTCTGTGCGCAATTACTTAGTGTAAATAACAATGTTTGACACCTGCTTTCCTCTCCCATTGAAACCTCAAAGCAGTTTACATCTCTGAATCCTCAGCCCGAGTGCTGCAGAGAGAGGAGTGACCCTTGAGGGTCTTAGACTGACACCATGTTCCAATCTATCCATATTATTTTTCTTTTAAAGTCACTGACTTGCTCTTACTCTCTCTGTGACCCCACTCATGCTCCTCCCTTCAGAGGCTGAAGCATGAGTGAATTAGACCTTCAAAGATTCGAATTATATCAAAAATATAGCACTTCAGTCCTAAATGGTGACATTCAATGGAGACCCTGAGCTCCTTTCTTTTTTCTAAGCCATTAAGCATTATCATTCATCTATAAAATATAGCACAGTTACACATTGATGCAGAGAGATTATTTTTTTCCCTATTTTTTCATTTCCCCTCACTATTAACGTAATGTGAATATCATTCACATTGTGAGTGTGGGGCTCAGGAGCTCCATCCTATCCTGCTCTACAGTGACAACCTGAATACATTTTTTGTGCAAATTATGTTTCACTGTTTTCCTCTGGTTCTGAAGAAAAACTGCAAACTTGCAGTTAGTGTTTGAAAACCAGTGCTAAGTTGAAAAGTTCATGCATTCCTCATGGGAATGCACTTCAAAAGCAGAATTTCTCTTTTGGGTCATGTCTCCACCCAGAGAAATAGGGACTAGAGTTAACAATCACAAACCCCAAACAGGACTCAAGCTGCGAACACAGTCACGTGAGTTTATCCTGACTTTTTTATCCTCAAATTCGTATTTTTTTCCATTTCCCTGTCCCCCTTCATGTCTAAGTGTCACTTTGCTGCTGATCACAAAAGGTTGGCTCTCTTGTGGGCTGGTTTGCAGTTTTGTTCCATTGAGTCACCCCAGTGTTACAAGGACAATCACATTGACTTAACCAAGCAAGGCACCTAATACAGCCCAACAGTTGGTGAAAGCACAGCAAGACAAGACGTTTCAAACACTAGATCCATCCTTTCATAACCATTTTTTAACAGGATATTTTGTTTGAACTCCAAGTCCATATTCTCCCAAAAAGTGTCTTTTGGTGAAAGGGTTGATTTGCTTGGCAAAGTTTATTCATTGCTTCTTTACTGTGAGCCTTGATAAAGGTTTCAAAGTCCATTCAGTTTTCCCTGGGCCATCATCAGTGTGCAGATCAGAGGCCTCATTCTGAAGATTCCTGGCCATGTTGGAGCAGTGCTGTAAGTTCAGAACTCCTCTATTACACAGATTATTACATAGATCCCTTGTACCCAGAGGTGTTTCTAAGAGACACACCTCAGTGACATTTCTGCTAGAAAATATGGCAAAAATTAGCTCTACTTTTGAGGACATTTATAAAGACATTTTAATCCAAGTCAAAATATTAGGCCTTGGCTATAAGACTTCAAGTGTATCTGTTTTTAGGTACCTTCTGGGTGTGGGACTGTAACATCGTGATAAAATGGGGACAGTGAAGTGGGGAGAAGAGCCAGAATCACAATTCTTTAAGGCAACACAAGGTATGACTTGACGGTGAGACCAGAAGAGTCTCTGTAGACACCAAGTTCATGTCTAAACATCGTCAAGTTCCACAGAGGTTTTCTTCCACTCTTATGCAAAGCTTGACCTGGTTGGTCTTCTCACAGCTCATGTAATGAGCTGGATTAAAAACCCTTTGATTCCTCTGCTCCTTGAGTCTATTTGTGAAGGTCACAGTCACTTTGAAATTATGATGGACTTGACAGAAAGACTCACTGAGATTCTTTAATATTCTTCCTTGTTGTATTCATAGGGCTGTGTTCATATGGCTTTGTCCACAGCATGTGCACCATCACTTTTTTCCCCTGAACTATGCCTACACTTAGACTGAGCATTAAGAGGTTCATGATATCCTTCTGTGTCTCATCCTCCATCCTTGGCCCAGCTACATCTCCTTTACACCTTAACAGAGACTGGTTGGAGCAGAAACATGTTGGCTCTGTGGAGGTGTCAGCTGCTCTAGGGCATAAAAAAATTATAGCCCAGGACAGGCCAAGCTGCTGCTGAGTAGTTGTGGCAGGTGCCAGGTCACTGATGTCTCTCGGGGCTGTTGGTGACTCCTCTGGATGCAACTGTGCCAATGAATAGGTGCCAATGGCCACCCATGGGTGCTGGGGCCAGCTGGCTTCAGCTGGCCATTTCCCTACTTTTAGCTTCACTTCCCAATTCCAAAACAAGTTTTCAAACTTCCTACTGTCAGTATGCCCTGGTCCAGGCAAACTCCTGAACCTTTGCTTAGGGGCCATAATCATGGCCAAGACCACTCCAACACCTTCACAGTGTGATCCTCCAGTGTTTGAGCCTGCTCTCTGGTGCTCTTCATGACAAACAAATCTTGACTTGCTTCATGGTTTAGCAATATCCTACTTGCAAACATGCATAACTTTTTTCCCTGCTTGGTTGGTGGTAATTTCTGTGAATGCTCTCATTGTTTCCCAGTTTTCAGTGGTTGTGTCACTCGGTAGATCTGCAGCAACACCACGTGCGTGTCTGCACTGCAATTAAAAGGTGGCAGCAGTATTGTAGAGATACAACAGAAATCTCTGTTTCAAAGTAATCATAAGCCATAGCTCAGCACTTCCCTTACTTACTTGCAGCAAGATAAACCAATCCCTGGTAAATCCCAGGCTGCACATCCAGCTGGTATTTCTGCAAGACAGACACATCCTATGCCCCAGGCTTCCAGGGTTTGAAGAGCCTGGAGGATCAGGTCCTAAGCAGCTTACTAAGGTCATGAGGAAAGTCTGAACAGGATGTGGAAACAGTCATTCCAAGACACAAGCCAGCACAACATCCACTGGAGCACATTTTTCTCAAATTTAGAAGGTGATTGGACCTCATGAGGTGATGGCCTTATGAGGTGATGGCCTCTGGATTACTGCATCCAGCTCTGGGTCCCCCAAGACAAGAAGGACACGGATCTGTTGGAGCAAGTTCAGAGGAGGGTCACACGCATGATCAGGGGCCTGGAGCATCTCTTGTATGAGAACAGGCTGAGAGAGTTGGGGCTATTCATCCTGGAGAAGAGAAGGCTCTGGGGATACTTTACAGCACTTTCCAGTACCTAAAGAGAGCCTACAAGAAAACTGAAGAGGGACTTTTTACAAGGGCAAGTAGTGATAGGACAAGGGAAGATGGCTTCAATTGGCAAGAGGGGAGATTTAGATTGGACATTAGGAAGAAATTCTTTACTGTGAGCGTGGTTAGGAACTGGCACAGGTTGCCCAGAGTTGTGGATGCTCCATCTCTGGAAGTGTTCAAGTCCATATTGGATGGGATCCTGAGCAACCTGGTCTAGTGGAAGGTGTCCCTGCCCTTGGCAGGAGAGTTTGGAACTAGATGATCTTTGAGGTTCCTTCCAACCCAAACTCTTCTGTGATCACGTCCCTTACATTTTCTTCCCTCTGTAAAAACACATGGGACAACCTTAGTTCATATAGGCCAGGGTCATAGCTCCAAAATTAGTCTGCAAGCAAATTCCAAGGGAAAAGAAGAAGCTCCACAGGACAGAGGAATGCTAATCCAATGGTCTAAAGGTCTTAATTGTATGTGTGTTCATATGTTACAACTGAAAGGCGAGTAAAACAACTTCCATGAAAGTGATACACCTAAGAAGGCTGAAAAAAATAAAAGCCCTGTAACGGTGAACAAAACACAGAGAAGTAGAAGAAAATGGGAAGCTCGAAGTAGAAGCCTGTTAAGAAGAGGTTGACAGGGAAAAACAGGCATCTGGCCGGAGCAGGAGGATGTGCAGAGATTTCTTGCTCAAGAGAGAGCTGGGAGGGCAGCATGGGGATAGCAATGGGAAAGAGCAAAGAAAGCCAGCTATGCACCATCTTGCCTGCAGAGAGCTGCTACAAAAGGAATCTCAACTAATCTTTGCTAACTCTACTCTGGAAGGTCAGTACTCCATGTGAAGATGCGAAGTAGCACATGTGGCTCCAGACACAAGAGCACCCTCTGCACCATCTGAGCGTGGCTCTCGAGCATCCACAGGGACAGACACACTCAAGAGTCAATCAGGTCTCATTAGAGACAGCTCTGGTGAGTCCTGGAGCAAACCGTGGCAGGTGCTTATCACCATCAGGATGTGATGGTTCAATCTGCCTGGATTAAATTAGGGGGGAAATTAGGGTAAGGTTAGGGTAAGGCTTTCTTAGTAACAGACTTCACAAATCTCCACACTTACTAAAACAGCAATATTTTAAATCAATCTTTTTATTTTCTACTATGTTTGGATCCTGGGATCTTTTTAATATTTTAAAATAACCCTTTTATCCTGGAGTCTTATTTCTGCTGTCACACCCAGTCTGCTGAGAGAGGCAGGTTCTGTATCACAGTCTGCGGTATGATTTTCTGTTTGTTCTTTTGAATGACTTTGCCCAAAGGGGTGATAATAAAAAAATGTGAAAGCTGGTGTCAAAATAATTTCCCTGAGCCTGGAACATACCTTTTTTTTCATTATTCTTGACATTCTCTTTTATTTGTCTTTTTTCCCCCCCCTCCACTTACTTTCAGTATTAAAGTAAAAACCATAGTACAGATGATTCTGCTTTCAGATTTCTTGGCTAGCACTGACCCACTCTCATGTGGATATGTGGGAGCTCTGAACATTGCATATGGTCTTTATATTCCTGTGATTTATGAAGACACATGATTTTCCATTCACAAGTGCACAAGAGCCTAGTCATATGACTCCTGCTGTTGGGAGTTCTGCTCTTTAGCCAGAGCCAACAGCTACAGAAGCATCCCAGAAGCAATCTCATGCAGCAGCAAATTAAAAAATAAAAAATAAGAAGAAATGCTCAATATTGTCATACAGATTATCTGAAACAGATCTGATTGGGTCCTTCCATTCTGCTGGCCAAGTGGGTGATGCTTCCAAGAGGAGGGGAGCTAACCCAGTCCTTCATGCTTGTTCATTTGGGTGGAAAACTGTGATCTGGAAGAGCTTTAGGAACAGATCCTCCCTCCATGGTATTTAGAAGGATGTCAGGGATGTCTGGTGTTTTCTTGGTACAGGCTGTGCTGAAGAACTGGAAGGAAGAGGGCCCATGTTGCTGTAAGGCTGCTTACATGTGTTGTTGGGTATTCACTGACCCTGTAACACGGTCTGTGAGGAGGTGCCAATGCTCCCACTCCATCTGTGTGGCTCTTGGATGCCCTTGGCAGGTAGGGAGCAGGAGCCAAATGGCAGCTAAGCAAGGTTGGAAAGGATCAGCAACAGATGTTGTTCTAGAGCTAATCCTCAAATAAGGTTGTTTTAGGAAGAGAGCTCATCTCATGGTGATACTGTGTTGACACCCAACCACTATCACAGCTGGCAGGGGGTTTCTCCCCCTCTCAGCTCTCTTCACCTTTTTCTAAATTGTTTCCTCCCCACTCCAGATTTTCTGTTTTGAAGCCTGCTGTGAGGCACCTGATCTGCTTCTAAACACACTCACAGGTGTTTCATACATTCAGCAAAAGCAGGGGGCTGATTTTTGAAAGAATGCCACTGTTTTGACATTTGCATTTGAGAAATAGCATCTCCAGACCTGTATGTCAGGGATGACATCTCAGGATCAGATGTGGTTTGGCTGGAACCACGGCTTTGAAGGTTCCTGGGCACAGCCACTTCTCCTGAAGGCAGTGTAGGGTAAGGATTTGTGCTCTCAGTCTAAATAAAACATAACCTGACAGATTTTCACTCTTTACTATAGACAGTTCAGCAACTCTTTAAGAATGTATTAGATGATGTACTGACATAGAGGAGACAGTGGTGCAGCTCCCACCTCAAAGACAATGAAAAAGGTGAAAAAATTACAGATGCTCCATGTGGGGTTTTGCAATCCACCTATGTCTTTAACATCCATAGCTGAAAAATGGTTCAGATGAAAACTATTGTTTGCTCTGGGTTCACTGGCAAACCATAGGGCCACAAAGCTTGTAAAAATTATTTGGATGCCACAGTCAATTGGTCTTAGTGAGCTACTGAAGCCACTGCAAAAACAGGATTTGCCTCGTGGCTGAAACAAGGGACTGGGAATCTCCTGACATCTGTTAGTCTCCACCACTGATCTGAAATGGTGACTTGGGGCAAGGCTTTGTTTTTCTTGCTCTTCTGCCTGCACCAAACAGTATTTCCAACCTTGAAGAAATGCTGGTGCTGGGAAATTCACAAGGTGTACTGAGAGCCTGGCTCATCATGACCACTGCTGCAAATTCCAGGGACTGTTCCCTTGCAAGGACATGAGCTAAGTAAATGTGCTGGTTTTGCTTCACTGTGGCTGTTTCTGTCTGTCAGCAGCAGTGGGACCACAGCAGCAAAGGCATCATCACTGTTCTCTGATGCAATGCAGGAGCTGGGCCATAGGGTGAGCATGGAGCCTTATGAAGGTGGGGTGCACAATTGGTTTTTACATGGAGGCATGCACATTTTCCTGGCATGGGTGATGCACACAATGTGAACAATTCAGAGAATTGCTTTGAGCAGAAACACTTTGCAAATAATGTTTGTTTTGTTTCAAAACAAACATGAAGTGATTGAAAGGCACACAGGTATTGGCAGTGCTAATTATAAAGGCAGTCACATGTGAAGTGTTGACTGAGTTCACGTATCGGGGCAACTCTGAAGCTCTAATTTGTGAAAGAACAGACAGAGCTGGGTCTTCAGATCCTACAGTTTTTCAGTGGGTTTTGAGTGGCCACCGTTTAAAATAACAAACACTTGATATTTGAATTTAATAAAAAAAAGGGCATTAATGCACCTTCCTCAGCTTGAGCCAATGATTCCTGGCTTGGGCTGCAGAGTCGAGGAGATGCTGTCACTGAAAGTCAAAGGCTGATGTTGGTAGATGCAGGGTGGCTGTGGCCTGGCTGGCTCCCAGACGGTGGAGGCTGGCAGGAGTGGCCAGGCATGGATTGCACCAGAGCAAGGGATCAGGCATGCTCCAGAGGAGACTAAATCAGCCACCTGTAATTATCCATAGGCAGTCAGGCAAGGAGGGAGACTGTTTTCCCCACTGCACAGCACACCATTTATTTTTTTACAGAGTTTTTGTTCCTTAGCTTCTCTCTCGATATACAGAATTTCCTTTTTTTTGTTTCCAAATCTAGTCCTGTAGTTCACCAGACAATTCCTCCCAGCAGGTACTGCTGATAAACAGAAAGTGCTGTGAGGTCTCTTCAGGACAGAAGAATGACTAACTCTGCAGCAAGTGTCTCCAGCATAGATGAAGCAATGAGATTCAACCAAAGGACCTAGAAGCAGGTTCTGACCTCCTTTACACCAGCTGGAATCTCAAGTAACTCCAGGAGTTTCAAAGACTTTATCTGTCTTGTTTTAGTATAAATAGTCCAAAATCTGAGCTGACCTTCCTGCTCTCAGCAGCAGCAATTATTTGATATGGGCAAGGCTGGATCCCACCCCAGCTTGTTTTGGAATGATCTCTGGTTTTTACACCACTTTGGCAAAGGAAGTCTGATTTGGGGTAACCTGGCCCACTTTGAGATGTGCCTTACCATACGATCAGCTTCTTAAGCATGCAAAATATGAGGTTCTCCTAAGTGGGCTGCCATCTCACCTTTCTCTCAGTGTGGTGAGTCAGAAATAGGACCTGGTCCGTCCCTTGCTGGCACTCAGGTGGAGGGACCAGTAACTGATATCATCAGACAGAATGGCCTGACTTCTGCCCTTCTTCAGCTCTTAACAGAACTAGTGACTTGGATAAAGGAAGAAGAGTAGGAGAGCAGCTGGGGGGAAGATTTAATGAATAAATTAAGGTAGTTTCGGTATATAAGTGAGGGTTTATTACTACATATATAATATATATTTTGGATTGGACACACTACTCAGATCCCTCATTACTGCAGTCTGGAAATATAAGGAGCTATCCTGGTGTGTTAGAGAGGGACACAGTCACACTGCTGCATTATCTTTTAGAACAAACGTGACCTTTTCTCTGTTCCCCCAACATTGCCTGCAGGAAGACTTTGGCCATCCCTGGGTTTTACATTGCCTGCAGAATGAGTCTTGTTTTCCACCCCAAGCCTTACATGGCAGGATGTGATTGTCAGACACTGCTCTACTTGCTCCGTGCACATGCTCTGACAGCACTGACATGTTTATTATGATTAATAAACATTATTATTCATAGCACAGTGGCAACTAGAGATCCTAATTATACATTAGGGCCCTGCTGCTATAGGCCTAGTAGAAACTCATAGGAAGAAGCAGTAATTTAAACAGACAAAGAATGTTATTGCTATTTTATAGGTGAGACCCAGAGAGATTTGAGAATTCATCCTGTGCCTCACAGGAAGCTTTGCAGAATCAAAAGCAGAACTTACATCTCCTGAGCTCCAACCTCTAATTTTACTGAGATGAAAGCGCAGAAGGAAAGCCACTTGCATACAGCCAACTGCATCACAGGATGCACACTCATTCTCTCAGTCCCACAGAGCTGAAAGCACTTCTGGGGGATTTTTGTTTTGTTTTTGTATTTCCCTTTCCTCGTGATTAGTTCTTCTTTTCTTTTTTTTGACTTGCAGCTTATGAGTCATTCCTGTACAGAGAAAATTTTCATTCAAAACAAATGGAGCTCAGTTTTAATCAGAAAATCAAACACTATTTCTTTTTCTTTTTTTTTTCTCTCCTTTTTTTTTTATATGTATCAAAGCAGAACAAGATCAGGCCTTAAAAAAAGAAACCCAGGTTCCATGTGGACCAATATTTGATTGCCTTTTACTGCACCCAATACCAGTTCTCTTCCACAGAGGCTAGTGTGTAGCATTTTAATATGCCTTTACTGCTGGCAGTGGGTTTAATCTCGTCCTGCCTAAGACATTTGGCATGATCACAGAGAAATGCCTCAGAAAGTTCTCTCTAGTTCATTTGAAGCATGAAGTGATGTCTTCATGATCTCTGCCACAAAAACTTGACTGAGATTCAAATCTGTCTTGAAAACTTAGCCCTGTCCTGTTGTACCTGAGAGATTTGCTGACCACCATGTCCTACTGGGGGAGCAGCTCGAGAGCCACCTCTGTATTCTGGCCTGTGTCTGATGATGACTGTGCCATGCTGTTTTCCCCCATTTATCCCTTGCTTGAACTTATATTTTCAGCCCCCTCAGTGCAGGTGGTTTGTTTTCTACCAGAAATTACCTTGCTGTTGTAATTTAGGTGAGGAAGGAGGTAGTGGTCATCCTCAGCCAAATGGGTGCCATTAAAACTTGCCAGTCTACTCCATGCTGTGTGTCCTGTCCCAAATACCCGTAGGCTACAGCCTCTTTAAAAACTTTGGCAGACCTGATGGAGACATCCAGTCATCCAGCACATAACCTGAGACTGTTCCTCATGGAATTTCCATGGATGGAGAGAAGTCATCCCTTCTTCCTCCAGAGGGGCAGCAGCTTTAGGATACCAAATACAAGTACAGAGAATGACTCAAGATATAACAGTGTGCAGTTTTTAATGTTCCCATACTAAAAAGCTTACAGGACTGACTCCCTACACAAAAATGACCCTTCAGCACACAAAGGTGGCTTTCTGGCATTGCTGCTCCCTCCAGTCCACATATCACTTGGCATGGATATCTTTTAGACGTTATAAATACAGAGATGCCAAGACTCTGCAAATTTGGTCAAGGACATGGACTTGTGGGTCATTTTGTCTCCTGGTGTACTGCAAACCAGAACAGCAAAGTGCTTTCCTCATTATGATGTTAGTTTTTGCAAAGGAGGTAAAACAAAGCAGGCTTTTCCTTAACGGAAAGAGAGCAGATGGCAAAATCTCAAGGCACGCTGCATTTTGAGTAAAAAGAAGCCATCATGAACGGCTGGATCTGAAGGAAAATACCACATATGATTTAGTCTGCTCTCTCCTATTCCCTTTATTTGAGGACAACAGCTGCCTGATTTTCCATTGTATTTCAAAGGATGTCTCAAATGCATATTTCAACACCAGGCATCTGGTCTTTCCCAAATATTGAACAGCCATGGTGCTTCCTAACACTGTTTATAGCTGTGAAGTTCAAGGGCATTAAGCACCACTTCCAAAAAAGACTTCCAGGTGGATATTGATATATGGAGGCACTTGAAAATATGTGATGCCATGAAGACAAGGGGCTCTGTTTTCTCTGGAGAAATGAGACTGTTTAACTCTTCCTGATCAGTACTGAGCATATCAAACATGCATGGATTTAACCACAGATGCCAAGTAGCTGGAGAGTACAGTGGCCCTGAAGGACCATGTTCAGTAACATGTTGAAAGACCGAACTTGCTCATCTGTCCCCTGAGGATCTGCTCAACAGAAAGCTTGACATTCTTCCTGCATCTTCTGTCTCTCTTGGGCATGATAGAGTCATCTCCTCCTGAGAGCAAGAGATGAGGCTCTTGGTGGACCATCCACTGAGTACACACAAGGAAGGGAACTCTTGTGCCATTTCTCCTCCAGTGTCCTCATGAATATGTTATGATAGACTGTAAGGGAAAACTGAGCTTACAAACCCCCCTCCTGTTTGATTTACCTTGACAACTGTTGTGTTGCAGTTCCTGTATCTTTGTGGTTTTGCTTTCTCCGTGCTTTGGCATTTTAAACCAGTGGCTGATGTCAAAATAGAGCTGGGCTTTCCCGAATTTTCCACTTTTGATGTGAGTCTTGTCAGACCTCTCAAACCACAAAGACATATGGGTGGTGAGGGAGTTCTCTGAAAGGCCAGACATGGCAGGGAGCGGCACTGACTGTTCATTATGTGTCACTGTGAGTCACTTGCTGAACCCATTGACAGAGATGGGAAACCACAGTGCTCGTCAAGGTACTGTGTTCTGAATAAAACAAAAAACCCCCCACCTTGGATTCAGGGATATTGAAACCTCTGGGGAGAAGGCATTTTCATTTCAAATGAAAAATAATAAAAAGCGAGCTCCATTTGATCAAGGAGTCCTCTGGGGAGTAAAGCTGAAACATTACCTGGTGCTGGTTCCCTTAAAACACCAAATGAGGAGTTCACCAATTAGCAGTGTATGTGAACAGCTCTCTGACCTAAGCTCACTTTGCTCAGCACGCATTATCTGATGGCTTGGAAGTGAGAGGGAAGCTGTTCCCAGGAGGCAGAGGGTCACTGTGATCTAATGTCTGCATTTGCAAAGTCAAGACTTGTTACTCATCCCTTAAATGACTGTTTTAAATAGTATTATTTTTAAAAGTAGCCACAAGACAGACTTGCAAAGCAATTCCTTGCACAAAACCATTGGTTCAAAGACTAGAACCCAAGTAGCCTTTTCGCATTGTAAATATATTCTGTGCATTTCGGATTCTCCCTGCAGTAAATAATGGATTAAGTAATGAAAATCACATTATAATGAGAATGACAAGAAGCTTTAATGAGACCAAAGCTGGGAAAACTAAGCCAATTTTCTGTTCTCCTCAGAAATCAGGCTAAGGTTTATCATTAACATATCATGACTGGTTTTAATTAGGTAATTAATGACAGTAGCAAGATAATAGCAAGGTGCTTGGCAATGTTATTCTAGCCAGTATACAGACACATCACAAAAACCTGAGCTTTGTCTAGAAGTTTACAGCTCAAGAGAGAAGGCTAAAACAGAAAGTGCACAGCTGCCAACCTCGGGAGCACTGCACCTACAGGGTGGTGACAAGGTGGACTCTTCCCTACCCTTTCTGTTGGAGCTGAACCCTACACAAAGAAACACCAAAGAAGAGGGGTGTCACTAGTGAGGAGCCTCTGGCATTCCCACCAGGAACAGCAAGCCTCTCCTCCTCACTCCTAGTGTTGTTTATACATTTCCTACCATGAAGCAGGATCAGAGAAGTTCCCTGCTGCAAGGATGAACCACCACTCCTCATCCCCCACCCTGGAAGAGCCCAAACAACATGCTACAGAGGCAGGATCTCTTTTGCTTGTCTTCTTTTGCAGATCCACTCTTTTTTTGCACAATAGACCAGCTACAACTAGGGAAGTGTAGGGAACGTTTCCTTCTCTCACTGACTTCCAACAAACCTGTGAAGATGCTCATGTAGAAAGGAGAGCAGTGGCTTTGAAATCAGGCTGAGGGGGTGAATCCCAGGTCTTGCCATTTCTGGGCAAGTGTTTGAACTATGAGGTTTTCCTACAAAAAGAAGGAATTACCTGTTCCAAGTATAGTCAGGAAGAAAAGAAAAAATTGCTAAGTGGTAATCTGTACCCAAAGGCAGGATTATCATTAAGTATGAGAGTTCTCTGCAAATCCCTATCCTGGGTGATTGCCTTTGCCATGTCCTGACTGTGTGCCCAGGGGACACCAAGGTGTGCAGTAACCTTCCACTCTTTTCCACTCTCTGGCTTTCACAGGAAGAAGACATGGATGTATGACTTGGAAGTCCTGACCTGCCCCACCGGGTCCTGGCTTGGCTGTATGGAGGGCTGTGGGATGAACTGGGGATCATCGGTGTTCTGCAGACACACATCTGGATGTCCCAAGCTACAAACTGACACTTAATCTGGGCTTTCAGATAAACACCTAAGTCAAAGAGAAAGGTGGCATTTTCAGAGTTGACTACTTCTTAGCAATGTCTTAGCAATGTCCTGCTCAGCACCTCGACTCTGTGGGTCCCATTCTGGGGTGCCAGTCCCCTCATTGTGGCAGTGCTGTAGGTACCTCAGCCCATGTCATGCTAAGGGCCTTCTGACTGCCATTCCATAGCCTGCCTTTCACTTGCAGCTTTGTACCCTTTCTCCTAAGCTGCATCAGGAATGTTTTCCAGCTCTTCTGGGACAGTTGTTTTCCTCTGTTTTCTGTTGTTTTCACACTGTTGTTCTCATGCTGTTGTTCTTAGGGCCTTGAACCTGCAAACTTGATACTGTTGTTAAGGCGTGTTCCCAAGGGGAGCAACTGCCACTGGGTGAGACTCATGCCCACCCTTTCTCTTCCCCTCAGTGATAGCTTTCAGTGGGGGGACCCAAAACCATGCAGATTAACAGCCAGCAGTCATGCAACACCCACCCTGGTCACAGTGTTCTCCCAACAGTGTCACAAGAAGGAATAAAGCACAAATTCCCCCAGAACAGTTCCTGGTGAAAACTGTTTGGTTATTATGGGATATTATGTGGGGGAACCCTCCTATATGAAAAAGGCACTGAACTAGGGGGCCCCATTACTGGTTTTCCCAGCTGGTTGCTCAGAGACTTTTCCTTTAACTCTCTCTACTTCAACACTCGTGCCTTGCTGTCACTGATAGCCCGATAGCAGCAAGGGCTGTTTGATAAGATGACTGCAAATGGCTCCCTAACTCAGGATGTGGTTATGACTTATCTGAGAAAACTCATACATGCAGGCACTTGTCTTCACCATTCATCGTTCTTTCAGCCAGCTGTTTCAGAAATGTACTGAGCTCTTCCAAGAAAAGAAGTTGTGAGATGTTCAGCTCAACATAAGATCAGGTCTTTAAAAAAATTCTTGTCCCCTATTTATTATAAAAAGACCATCACCATCACCAGTTCTACAGTGATGGCCTGTGTTAAGATTTCACGATGTTACAGAAATGTGTATCTGCTTCTTTGATGCAAACAACTATGTTGGTTCATGACTGATGAATTTTTTTAATCACCTTTATCTTTAGATCCACCCAGTAATTAAGACTCAGAAAGGGACTGTACCTATAAGTTTGCATACAAAAGATGATGCTCTGCATGAAGTAACTGATTATATTAGCAGTTTCAATTCTGGCTGAAGAGTTCCTTAGTCCTGCCAAAACTCAGGAGTCAATCCAGCTAAGAAAGATATGATTTCTTTGTGTCTTTTCCAGCTGCTGTAGGAGATTGACTTCAGCCAGCATCTGAACTAGTGCAAACCCAGACAGAGCATTGGGAACACACAGATAGAGAAAGCTCAAACTGAGAGAGCCCAACTTCCTGGCATCTTGGACAGCAGCTGTGGTGATACATGAAATAGAAGGAAAAATGACTAACAAGCTTTTGCTTAAAGTTGTGGCCGAGTGTCTCATAACCAGTAACATTCAATTGCTTCTAGGCAAAACCTTCCATCAGTTCCAAAGAACAGACTGTGCAGTGAGTGAGTAAATTGAAGCCGGGACACAGTGATTTCCCAAATCACTTGCCACTGCTGATTTCCACCCCTGGTGCTTTGAGCTCTCGCACACAGCTCGCAGTGCCCTGGCTCCGCATCACTGTTGGCTCAACGATGTCCAACATAACTCACACATTACACATTGTCTAGGGTTCAGCTGTCATGGCTATAAACAGCAAAATAAATTGAGATAAGAGATTACCCAGATTACTGGCAGCAGTAGAAGCCACAGAGCAACCTTGGCAAGGCTGCTTTTGGTGTCTGAAGAAAGCTGAGTAGAGAGGAAAACAAGGCTCCGCTCGTACAGGGGGCACAGTCCTTGGCATCCTGCTAGGACATCATGGCACAGGCTGCCATCACCCAGGATTTATGACAAGCCAATCTGTCAGCTCAAGAAGGTTCTGTACCACGTTAGGGCATTTCCCCAAGCACAACGTTTGCCAGTGTATGGCCCTGCTATAAGTTCAGACTGCAATGGAATCACTAAAGCCTAAGGAGGCCCCACAAGGCACCAGGGACCCTCGCTCCATAATATGCTTACCCTGAGCTGGAGGTAAAAAGAGTATACACTAACACACTCCACAACTCCCATTTGCAACAGGCTAAGCCTTGTTAGAAAGGGGTTGGGGTCATTTCAGAATGGGAGCCCATGGATGCCCAGAGCAGGGATGGGTGGAGTTAGCAGAGCTGTTTCCAGCTGAGGATGCACTCTCACCCCTTTGAGAGTAGCAAGGAGAGCACATTCACCCAACCCTCTTCCACTGAGGCTTAACATAATGTGTTTCACCTCCCAGCTGCCGTAGGCAAAGTGTATGTATGAATCAGTCAGATATTGCAGCACAGTTGACATGTAGGAACTCAGCCATGTGTCTCAGCCCTCTGGGCTAACTGTTGTCACAGTGTCCTTCCTCCTGCATTTATCTCAGCTTGTTTATGACCCTGTGTCGTGGGTCACATCGCATTTAATTTGTGCCTTCCCTTGGCATGGGGCAGGTTCCCGTTTCATTTTTGCCATGCAGTTTTCCCTTTTCTGGGCTGCTGTGGTTTAGACTCTTTTCCCACTGTGAGTGGGGTGGTTTGCTGAGATTCAGCAATATTTTTTATGATTTTACTTAAACACTCCATTTCTGAGCCTTCCTATTAATATTCCTCTATTACTCTTGATGCAAGTAATAAAGCTCTCTTCATAAGAAAGCAAACAAACAAACAAAAAGCTTAGCACCAAAATCTGTTATAACAGATAAAGTTTAAAGCCTTACGTAAAAAGTGGGGCTGATTTTTTGAGTCTTCATTGTACTCGGTGAAGCATTCTGTCATTATAACTTTGGACTACAGCAAAAGAACCTTGCAATAAAAGGCTGCCATAAATTGACCTTTTGTTGCAAATTCTGCCATTCAAGCATAAAGCAGCAGGAAAGGCTACATAAACTGTGTTAAAAGTAGGTCACTGTACACCCACTGTTACCATGGCTGGTCCTGGCTGCGTGTTGCTAACTGGTCTCTTGGTACGAGCAGTGATACACACATGGGCGAGATGCTGAACTCACCACACCACTTCACAGGGCATAGAAAGGCCAGAGTGCTGCTGCAGGGGGGTTGAAAGCTTTGTTTCTGGGTAGGGCAGGACCCCTGTGAACCATCTACAGAGCCACTTTCTGAGAAACGGGGCATCCTGGTAGCAGGGATGGTGTTTCTGCAAAGAGCCTGGTGGTTGATACTGCCACCCTTTAGGCAGGTCCCAGGGCTGCAGAAGTGACACCAGGAGCTGGTGGGAAGCTCTACTGGTAAGCTCTACAGCTCTAGATGCAGCAACAGTACTGCAGGTCTGCACTGCCTGGCCAAGCTGAGCCTCCCTCTCCCCACTGTGCTTGCATCCAGAGCTGGGATAATGCAACCTGTGTGGATCTCCCTGCCATGGTGGTAGTCCTTCTCCTCTAGTCCAGGGCATCTTCCCTTTCCATAGCAAAGAGGAAACTCTGTTGTGCTCTGGCAGGTACCAGGTAGAGGGAAAGAGAAGGGAGTAAAGAAATGACTCCTCTGGGGATCTCATCTCTTTCAGTCTTATTGGTATAGTCTCCACCACCACATAAAGTCACCCAGACCACTGTAATATTACCTTGCTCTCAGTTAAAAAGCAGAGAGAAAGAGACTTTTACCTCCTCCACAACTGTCTGAACTATCCTTGATTCTTCACTATTGGCCCTCTGAAACATTCTGATGGTCTCAATCTCTACCAGTGCAGAAAAGTCCAAGTTAAAACAACAGTGGTGACTTAACTAATCCTGTCCCCTTCCAGGGCCACATACTGTGTGTGATGCCAACTAGAGGATCCCTGTTTTTTTCAGCATTGTCACCGTTACTAAAGAGAAAGCTGAATCCCAGACTCCAAGAGTCAACAGGTTCTTTCTCCATTAACTCCACTGGTTTGGCTACAGACATTACCTCAGAAAACCACCACACTCCAGGAAAATGCTTAAAGTGCACAAAGCTCTAAAATGCCCTTTTGAATTTGAGTGAACAAAGCTCAGGGTCAAATGTTTCCTTGACTCCAACCCTAACCAGGATACTACAGATAATAGGAACCAAGTGAGTCATAGTAACTCATCAAGAGAACAATTAAAACATCCATGTTTCTCCTGACTATCTAAGCTTATCTGACTCAGCTGCACTAACTGGTCCAAAACAAGACTGGGTTCAAGATCCAGGCTCATCCTGGAGAGTGACAGCAGACCCTGGCAGGTGATGGAGAGCAAGAGCACTCCCCAGAACAGTTCTGCCTTGTCCTCAGCTCAAGGATTTCCTGTTAAATCTTTTACTCAGCACCAGGGAAGAGCCTTCAATTACTATCCTTGACATACAATGACATGATAGAAGAGGAGAAATTGCTCTCCTTTATATCTCCATTATAGACTTACACAGTGAAATAATACACAGCCTTTGATCTTGTTCTGTGTTCTGCATCATCTTTGCAGCTGACTGAATGAACAAAATATGTGTTGATTTAAAGACAGAGTAACAGACTACCTAGACTTTATAATTTGTGCTGAATTATTTACTGCACAATACATAACTTACCTGTTTTAGTAGACAATCTCTGTCCACCCATCCCCTTCCATGGGCTGCTGTTCAAAAGAACTTAAACACTGTCATAGCGGAGAAGAAGCAATGGAAGTAAGATGCTGGTGCCTGGTCACCAGAGGAAGAAACAAAATGTGGAATTTGTTTGGGATTTTTTAATTGTAGCACTGGATAGATATTAAGCCAGAAGGTTCTTCCCAATATTTCTGACTGTTCCAAGTGATCCCAAATTGATGTGTGTTTCCCTATACTGACTAAACACAGGCTAAGCAGGATGGGTGCCCCAAGACCCCACTGAGCTAGAACACCATGACTTGATGAGAGACACTAAGGCAACCAAAACCTGGTCTGACTGGCTTATATGACTTAGATGGTGTGCCATTTAATATTCATTTTCTATTAGTTTTGAAGATTTTGCACAAAAATACATTAAATACATGTCTAGATATTATATGCTAAAAGGTCTGTGGCCCATATGGCACAGAAGACCCAAATTTAAACACAGACTGATTAAAACAATGCTCAGCATATGAGTGCCAAAATTTTTAACTCCCCCTGAAACCAAGCTCACAGAATTCCTGCTGTCTTTGTAAGCCTGATTTTCTGAAGAGTTTATGCAGTCAAATTATCTGTGTTCACACATGTATAAATGTGCAGATGTGCTCATCCCACAGAATTGCAGAACAGTGGAGCATTTTTGAGGATCATGTGATCCAATCCCTGATCAAAGCAGGGGCAATTAAACAGTTGCTCAGGGCTGCATCTAATCAGGTTTTTAATATCTCCAAGGATGGAGACTCCATAACCTCTCCAGGCAACCTGCTCCAGTGTTTGACCACTGAACAGTAAAAAAGTTATTTCTTCAGTTCACACAGAATTTCCTATATTTTAATTTATGCCCATTGCCTCTCTGGTGGTGTCATTGGGCACCACCACTGAGAAGTGTCTGGCCCATCATCCTTACTCCCCTCTCCCCTCCAGTCAGATATTTATAACCATTGATAAAATCCCCTTCAACCTTATCTTCTCCACCCTGAATAATCCCTACTCAGCCTCTGCTTATATGGCCCTGAATCATCTGTGTGGCCTTTTGTGGGACACTTTCCAGCAGGTCCATGTCTCTCATGTACTGGGGAGCCCAGCAGTGGGCACAGCACTCCAGACTTGTCTCGTCAGGGCTGAGCAGAGGGGCAGGATCACCTCTTCTGACCTGCTGGCGACACTCAGCCTGATGGAGCCAAGAAGGCTGGTGGCCACTTTTGCCACAAGGACACATTGTGGCCCATGTGTCACTGCTCCCAGTTCTTTATCATCTGCAAACATGCTGAGGGTGCATTTGGCCCAACCTTCCCGGTCACTAATGAGGAGATTAAACAGTACTGGCCCAGTATTAACCCCTCGGGTACCTCAGTGGTCTCCACCTGGACTTTGAGCTGCTGATTTCTACCCTCTGAGCCCAGGAGTTCAGCCAGTTTCCAATCCATCTCACTGTCCCCTTGTCTAGTCTGTACTTCAACACTTTGTCTTGAGGGTGTTGCAGGAGACAATGTCAAAAGCCTTGCAAAATAAACAGCATCCACTGCTCTCCCTTCATCCACTGAACCTGTCATCTCATTGTAGAAATCTTCTGGGTTGGTCAAACATGATTTCTCTTTTGTAAGTTTGTGCAATTATTTGGGATCATTTGATCCATTTCCTAGGGATCATGGTGAGTCTGATCAGCCTTTAGTTTCTCAGATTCTCCTTGCCCCTGTTGAACACAGGAGTAACATTTACTTTCTACCAAACCTCAGGAATTTCCTCAAGTTAACACAACCTTTCAAAGATAACTTAGAGTGGCCTCACAGTGACATTGATCTCAGTACTCGTGGGAGCATCACATCAGATTCTGTGGACTCATATATGTCTAGTCTGCCTAAATGTCCCTGAAATCAATCCATAGCCATCAAGAGCAAGTCTTCCTTGCTCCAGACCTTCCCACTGGTTTCGGGCACCTGGTAGACAAATCTTATCTGAAAAAGCAAGAAAAAGAAGACACTGACTGAGCACTTCGACATTTTCCATGTCTTTTGTCATCTTTGTAATCTTTGTCATGTTATCATCACTCCAACCAAGGCTACCCCTGACTGTCATACTGCTGACCAGTTCTTCCACATCAGTAAGTGTCAGGTAGAGCAGGGAACTTCTTTTGACTGGCTCCTCCATCAGCTATGTCTGGAAGTGAGTTATATCCTCGACAAAGTCTAGAAACAGCCTCTATTGCTTGTGCCCTACTGTGTTCTCCCAGCAGCTACCAGGATGATTCAAGAGCCAGACCTCCAAACATGAGGCTTCTCCCAATTGTCTGCTGCTTCTTCCCAGCCAGGTGATCTGTAGCAGACACCCACCACAGTTGCTCACTCTGGTCTGCCC
Organism: Scytalopus superciliaris; assembly: GCA_013400415.1. Taxonomy (NCBI): domain Eukaryota; kingdom Metazoa; phylum Chordata; class Aves; order Passeriformes; family Rhinocryptidae; genus Scytalopus; species Scytalopus superciliaris. The sequence goes on from VXBX01001582.1 coordinate 93,149, forward strand.
TTTGATCCTGACCCATAAGGACCCAGCTGGTTCATCACCCCTTCCTAGGCAAAGCTACAGGCACTCCCACTGCTCTTTCCCAGGAAGTTCTCTTCCAAGTCTTCTAGTTGATTTCAGGGAAATATCTATTTCAAAAATGCAAAGTTCCCACTACATTTTTCATGAAAAATGTCTCTGTGAGGGAGGCAGAGTGAGTGGACAGACACATAACAGGACAGTGGGATGCAGGAGCTACTCAACCCTTCTTAGGCAATGGAAATACAGTTATAGGACTCACATACAGGGGAAATTTTCAGACTACATTATTTCTACTTTGTACAAAGCAGTTCTGTATTTTTATAGAAGCATTACAAGACTCTGGACCTTATAAAATAGGAAAAAAATATGTATGTTATGCTCAGAAGAAAGGAACAGCTACATCATAGGACATCCTGTGTAAGATGTTCCTTGCACAGCAGGAGTCCAGATCACAAAGTCATTATCCAGTCCTGTCATTGCATGTACTTTCCTCAAGAATTTTGACTTAGCTACAGCCTCTTAGGAATAATGTATGACCTAAAGGATTTTGAACTATCAGAGAAAATATGGAATACCATTCATTAGGTCATACACATTGGGATTCACATTTCTAAGTATTTCATGAGCACTGGAAGTTCCCACTAATGTCAGTTGTTTTTCCAGTTTTGGCACCACACAAGCTATTACTGTTTATTTGTTCTTTACTGAAGGCCAGTGACTGGCTTATACCAAGCTCATAGAGAAGAATGAAATGAAAATCCTTAAGTCTCCAAACACAGACACAGCTCCCACTTGCTGTTTCAGAGCCCTTTGACTCTCAGATTCACATGGGGNNNAGGTCGGGGGAAGGGGAAGAGGGAATGAAGCCAGTCACTAGATGAATTTACAACTGCCCTTCGTATCCTGAAGAATTATTCTGATGGCTGTTGTTGACTCTGTGTTTATTAGTTTCCTCATGTAAACAGACATATGTTCTGTGGAAAAACAAAAAATTGGACTTAAATCAGAGTTCCCACAGCTTGCTTGCAATTACAAACTTCTTGGAATTGTTTTAAAGCTTATCACTATTTGCCTGCTTTTTAAATAAGCAGGAATGAGGAACAACAACATCAGTTGTTACCTCAGGCAGGTATATCCTTCAACAGGGCTACTCTAGTGCCAAAGTCTGACCTCGATTCGGGGTTGCTGCAGGTTGGGCATGGAAGGAACCCTCAGCACCAGGGTCCTGCTGAATGGAGCTCAGTGCTGCTCCCAGCACAGTGAGAGCAGCCCTCACCCCAGGGAACGATGGCACAGCTGGCTCTGTGCTATGGAATTAGAAACTTCTCTTTTGAAAGGGTTCTTTGTTTCCATAAATAATGGGTAAAATTCCTAAAAGTACAAATCTGCTTTCTCAGAAGTGATAGGAAGCCCTTGAGCTTGAGTCTCCAAGGCAGCTGCAGCCGAGTTACCTGATCACAGGAATCCGTAGGATCCAACATGCCCAAATACTTTTGAGAATCTGCGCCAAGAGCTTGAGTTTCACAAACAAGAAATGGAACAAAGATTCCAAAGTGCTGTTTTTTTTGGTTAGCTGTCCTAATATGGCCTTGTGAAACACATCAGTAGGAGCAAAGAACAACTAAGAACCCTTTTTTTGTGTGTCTGGCCCTTGTGCTTTTGAAAAGTTTACCCCAAATCCAAAGCTACTTGTTCACCTGTCTAAAAGCCCAACCATTCTTGAGAAAAATCTGCCATCTGTTCCACCCTGCAAGTCATGTGGACAGCACCATCCTGGTGGCTGGAATGACCCTGGATGAAGTGATGTTGCACAGGGGCAGAACTGCGCAACCACGTGGGCTCTCCACTCTCTGTTACTGCGTGACCACCACTAAATATCATTCCAGGCAGAAGAGTATGTCAGATGGAAGACGAAAAATGGCTTTCTAGGCTTTTGTAAATCTGCCTGCAGGTTGGTGTCCCAAAGGACTTTTATATTACCTGCAAGGGGACCACTCCAGAGTCAAAGCAAGGAGATTTAACTGTCCTCCTTAGGTGATCTTCTGCAGCTCTCAATCATTTGTAATGAATTATTGCCACCACAGTCATAGGACATCTTTAGTATGGATGTCCTTCCACTTCTTACTGCCAACCTTCAGGTTTTGGTTTTATCTTGTATTTCTATAAACCTAGTTTTCTCCCACATGCAAACAAACATTTCAGGTAGTAACCTTGTCTCCGGTAGATGATTGCATTTGTCCTTCAAAGAGTTCTTTTGATATGAAACCCTGGAGCCATCCAAAAGGCATTGACTATAATACCATAAGTTTTTGAACTAGTCATAAATACAAATAGCAGGCAATATTCTAAAAAAACAGGAAAATCCCCACAGAGCTGTTATTTTCATTCACTTGCAGCTGCCCACATTGCTTCCAGATGACAAGACTGTAAAATTAATTACAAAAGTAATGTAAAAAACTGTCATCTAGGTTGAACCATTTGCATTAGACCCAAAACTGACCCGGCCTTTGTGGTTTCTTTTGCTAAATCAGGGGTGTTATTTTTAGTGTTGCCATGTCTATGTCCAGCAAAACCTCACAGTATCTGCATCCCATCCCTCTGCAGGGACATGCTGGAGACTGTTCTGTGGGAATGCCTTATGTTAGCATTACTGCAAATGACATGATGTGCCCGTACAGATGTCAGGTGAGAATTTCACAGTTATGATAAAAATCAGTACAAAGCCTGGCCAATGTACCAGGAAACCTCTGCAGACTTATGCAATCTTGTTTGTTCCAGTTACTTCAATCAAAGTTGCCTTGGCTCAGGAAAAATAAGGCAACTACAAACAATTATTTTCAAATAACAGAACTCCCAAAATGTAATTGAAGAAACTCTGAACTCTGCTTTGTTCCCATATAAAAAAAACATTCCATACATATCAGGGATTTGTCAGAATTCCCCTTCCTCTGTCTTGCCTTCTTGTAAAATTTACTTTTAATAACTGTCAGCTTCCTGAACCACAAAGCTCTCTCTTCTGTTTTGCTCTTATTCGCTGGGGCAAAATAAAATGTTAAGGCAAGAAGAGAACACAGGTGTGTTTATCCTGGGTCAGGGCGAAAGGAATTTGCACTCCAGCAGGAGTGGAAACACGAGCAAGAGGCTAATGGGTTGTTTGCAGCCTTTGCCTGCTGCGGTGGGAGGTCTCCTAGAGGGGCTAGCTAAAGGACACCAGCCAAAACTGCACCTCCCAGTCCCTTGTGCTGCCCACTGTGATGGCTTACCTTGGAGACAACGTGATCATCCTCTTCCTACTGTAAGAAGTCCCACATTTGCAGAGAGCAGAGGTGTTGGGGGCATCTTAAGCACCAGAGTTTCTCCCTGAGAAACCATCCCACTTCCTTCGCAATCTGAAACCTTATCATCACAATCAGGGAGTGAGTGCCAGGGAGAGGCTTCAGTGCCTTTCATCCTGCCGGTGTCTCTGAACTGGAAGCTTGGAAAGAGCACAATCCAGTGCAGATGATATAGTGCAGCTCCCTCTCACTGCAGTGCTCTTCTGATGAGGCCAGAAACCTGCCCTGTGCCACAAATTGAAATATCCTTATGGAAGAATACAATGCCACTGAACAGAGGTGAGTGGTGAAGTTTTACAAGGCACTGAGCTCTCTGCAAAGGTAGACATGCCTTGTGGAGAGTCACCTTTCCAAAATCCCACTAAGCACCACTGCTACATACCCTAGCTTTTAGCTAGGGAAGGACAGTGCCTATAAACCCATATTCTCCATCTGTGGGGAAACAGGGTTGAGGCAATTAGTTTTCTGAGACAATTTAGGGAGAACTGAAACAAAAAGAATTACACTTTGAACCTACTATGTAGAATACGACTTAAAACATAAAAATACCAAGAATATAGCGGTCAGTTCAGATAACTAGGACTTTTTTTTTTTGCTATGCTTTATAGACTTTGCTATAAAACTCTTGTGCAGTTTCATCTAACACCCAAGAGAAATATTTTCCAGACTATATCTTTCTTTCTTCAACACACACAGTGCGTCAGTGCAGTAACAGCGATTCCTGCTGCAGGATGATGAGAAGATACATCCTTGCTGCATACCTAGTGGGATATTGACCCAGAGTATTGATTACAGAGTATTGATTACAGCCTCACATCCCATCGTGCTGGGAGCTGCACAAAGAACTGTAACTTACTTGCTCAGGATATTCTTGCACAGAGATTTGTTTGTCAGGAATGCCCACAGAAAGTTTCTGCATATATTACAGAGCACTACAAACCCAAAAGCCAGCATCCTGCCAAGGCAGACACTTGGAAAGCATTGCTCCCTGTGCATACATGGGGATAGTTAAAACACTCTTCCAGGAAGTGGGAGCTCTGGGCTTCAGGTTGCCACTAGGCTAAAGGGGAGACTCTTCCTCCTCTTCCCAGATCCCACTGCTGCCCAAGTTCATTAGACATAAATTTGAGTGTATTTGACTTCCTATCAATACCACTGGGAATGAACAGGAGCATTGACCTGAGCTCCCAGGCAACTTAATGCCTTCATTTTCAACCATCAATTGATTTTAAGGTGTGCGTAAACTTCTGAGGCTCCATGAACAGACTGAATAAAGAGTCAAATTAAGTGTCTCAGGTCATAACTAGGTGACATTTAAAGTGTAGGTCTATATACTCAATAGGAGCATCTCAAATGTTGATTGCTAAATTCTTGTAATCACTCTTTCAGAAATATCAAGGAGAGAATTGGTAGAAAATACTTTAATCAAAATGTAAGAAATTTTAAAAAACCCAGCAACCCAAAAACAAAGAGCAGAAAAATGTGATCTACTCATAAATAACTTACAAGAAATTAAGTCACTCAGTAAAAAATTTAGCAGGACCTACAGCTTGAATTATGCCACAGATACCCTCAAATGCTTGACTTTTTTTCCTCAGCTACAGCAAAACACTCTCTGATCCTTTAATGCCAAAAGACAAGGGGATGCTCTGGAGCTGTACCATCACGAAAAATTTGGCCCTGCAAGGGAAGCAGAGAATTCTAAAGTTTTTCCCTCCCCTATCCATCTGCAAGCTGGTGTACTCAAAGGAACATGCAGCAGACACTGAGCTGGAGCCCCACATGTTGCCCTGCTCTGAAAGCCAGGATGCAGAGGGCTTCTGCCTTCTGGAGATGGTCCAGGCACTCCTTCCTCCTTCTACCGTGTCACCAGGAAGTCTTGTGCAATCCTTTTTCCCCATCCCCTTTGTGAGGCAGGAAAGCCCCAAAGAAACCCAAGTCTGAACCTTCTGACTATAAAATAGGGACTGAGGCATCTGGCACAGCTGGGCGGGCGTGTGCATGACAGGAGAAGGCAGCTCGGAGACAGGGGAGGGGAGCACTGGGACAAAGGCAAGGTGAGTAGGCTGACAGCAGCAAGACAGGACAGGCCCAGCTGCAGCAGCAGTGTGAAGTTCAAACAGGGTGATGAACGGAGAGATACAGGTTCTGGTCTCCCTGACACACTGTGTGGTGGCACTAGCGAGGAGCGAGGCCTCCTGGAGATACAGCAGAGAGAGAAAAGCCAAGTCAGGAACATGCCTGGGAGCAAATACCTTCCAAGGGTTTGTGCTCTGACAGGAGGAAGGTGATCTGGCAGCTGTGGTGGTTGATGGGGAACAAACTGGACTCAAAACCTTTTTTTATACCTTGCTATAAAAGTATCAGCAGTTAAACTACAGACCATGTCTCAGATATCTTTTCCCAGGCATTATCATTTATAGATATTTGAAAAAAACACCCTCAAATTCATCACATTATCTATTAAGCTATGAAGGAAGCACAGAGAGGGATCCATCATTTCCCTGCCTGCACAAGGCTTTCCTGTGAACAGGAGTATTAACTCAATCTGTCTAAATGATCACTGACTCTCCAAAGAATATTTCTCTCTCCATTAAAAGAGTTAGGTAGTCAAAGAGCAAACCCCCTAAATCCATTAATATAGAGGCAAGCTTTCTGGGGGTGCCTTGGCCCTCAGAAGCTGTTTTGCTCTGTGAGACATTAAAAAGAGAGAGAAACCTGCATAACTAAACCTGCCGAGGCGATGGTAACCTGGTGGTGCCCTTCTGTGTCTGACGCCTGTGCTGACCAGCAGCAGCCCTGCCCTCCTCACGGGCAGCACGGCCACTGCTGCAGCCCCACAGCCTGCCCCTGCACCCCGCAGCATTCCGCTGCTGCTTCCCAAGCAGTGAGGCCACAGGTGGGCTTCTCCCACTTCATGCCCCCTGCAACAAGGCAACTGCTGGCCTCGGCTGGGTTTTTTTTCACTATTTCCTGCATTTTCAGCAGTTTGCAGAGTTAAAATATACTCAATTGCATAACCGGGACCATCATCTGGAACGCAATCAAGATTAAGAAATCTGTGTTTTGAGTCTTTCTGAACAAAGTGCCTTTAGGTATCTTGAGATAACACACTCCTTTCCAGCTCTGCGTCAGCAACAGTTTTGTCTCACCTCTCTATAATTTTTTTGTTTTAATATTAAATGCATTCAAACAGAACCCAAATCTTTCCAAAGCTAACAAGGAAAGGATTTCTTCCTCTGATTGAAGTGGAGTTAGCAAGGCTGTGATGAAGTGCAACGTGCTGAGACCTGCATGATGCCGGCAATGAACACATATTGAGATGAGAGGAGTCATTGTAAAACTCTGGGCAAAGGGGTTGGGCCCATCTCTCTGCAGTCCAATGTCTATCTCATTTCAACAGCAGGCAAACAGCAAGACCAGATTATTTACAGGAGCATGGAGGTCAGTCTTGACAGTATTTTGTTTCTTCTGCAGTTAGTGATGACAGAACAGGTGATTATGAACAGCACTTGCAGTATTTCTTCTCAGATTGGGTGACTCATAACGACTTGTTGATGCTATTGTCTCCAAATCAAAGGTTGTTGAGGATGGTGAAAGGAGGAAGGAGGAAGCAAAGAGAAGGCACAGAGAACTAATACAGTGCATTTACATCAATCTCTCTGCAATCCTGAGCCACCCCTACGTTCATTCCTTAAGCTGCACATACAAATGAGCACACAGTCCAACAGACAGGCAGGAACAGCAGTAAAACATAAAAAAATGTACAAAAACAATGCCTACATGGAAGGCAGAAGATTAAGTGCCAGCAATAGTCTAGACACTGGGTCATGACTTAAAGCCAGTTCATAATTTCTCACATTAAAGCATCACTCAGTATACCCCAAAATGAATAAGCCTGAGTAAATCTCAGAGAAGTCTTTGTCAGAGCACAGGGACCAAGAAGGGCCTGGTTAACATGTGCTACATCCCCACCTACCTTAGTCAGAATAACTAGAACAAAGCCAGTGCAGCTGTGCCAGTTTACACCAGCTTAGGCTATGACCTGTTTAAACATTTTTGGATGAAGTCCAGCAATAGAGTCTAGACATTGTTATTCAGAAATAACTTGATCTTCGTCTTTTGCTTTTGTACAGAAAGGAAGAGGAAATGTATGTCACAAAGCAGCATTTCACACAGAACAGCAGGGAAAGACAGGATGGTAACCCAATTAAAGGCAGATCAGAAATCTTTCAAAGCCATTTCTAAAGAAACATAAACTATCTCCAGCCTCCGGTGACTGAATGAAAAGAGATTGCATGGAGCAAGGAATCAGGTGATCTGCCTTGCAAAATCTTCTTCGCCTCAGAGAACAGAATTCAAGAGCCCATTTGATCAGCCTTGCCCTTTCGGTCACTGCTGCAATCTTCTGCTTTTATCTTCCTCACTTCCTGATCTGGCAGACACAGGACCCAAGAAAAAAGTCTTGATATCTCATATGTGTGAGGAAAAATCTAAGGAGTTTGCAAGGTCTTTCATATTTAGGGGCTATGTCAAATAGCATTATTTTTTTGTATCCCTAGTTGCTTACTGGAAAGATTGTCTGAAGCAAATTACCTTCTTTAATTCTAATATTTTGTATCTTTCTATTCTTCATTGCCTCTAGGTCTCCTGGTCACAAAATGTTATTTTTAGCTTACTTCTCTTTATGTAACCTCCATGGAAGAATTCCGCATGCTCCTTGCACACGAATCTGCACCAAGCACAGGCAGATGAGGGATTATTTGAAAGGAACATCTGTGAAGCCTTTGTGCTACTGCTTCCCAAAGGCTCTGACATTCTGTCTCTTCCTTTGCTTCTACATCAGCTTCTTGTCTCCTCATATGCAGCTTTTAAGTGTATTTTTAGACAGTTGAACAATTCAAACAGTTTGCCTGGAGCCAGCATTTAAACTTAGACCTATATTTTCAGAAAAAAATAGATATAAAGTCAGAATGGCTATTTAGAAGTTCAAAAAGGTCAGTCTCCTGCTGACATTTTACATACCTTATTTCCGTAGCTGCTTATATTTCAGCTAAAAAAAAATTGTACATGATAAAGAAACATATCATGTTTCAAGAGAAGGAAAAGGAGGTCACTAAATTCTATCACAAAATATAGACTTTTATGTGTTTATCTTTACTTCTCAGGTTAGTTCAGTGGGACTGCTCTAGTAAAACCCAGACTACAATTTGATGAGAATCTAAAGTCTGTGTTCAAGGTCCTCACACTGCACCTCAAACATCAGACACACACCATGACAAGCACTGGTTCAATTAACCCTCCCCACCCCCCAGATTTGCTAGTTCTTTTTTACCAAAACCATTTTTGTAGATTGGGCAGGGGAACCAGTATGCTGTGTTGTATGATGCCTGTTGTCCTGTGGATGGCTAAAACCAGCATAATCCTCTCCTTAGTGAGTTGAACAAAAGCCCACTCACAGCCCACACACTTGTCTCCTCCAACAAGACACAGTTTCTGCTTGCAGGTGGGGAACCACAGCCTTAGAAGATACATGGGGCTGAAAACCAACCTACCTCAGCAGCTGTGGGAGCATATACAATGGTCAGATATTCAGGACTAGAAATGGTAAAACCGCCCCTCATCTCACAGGTGTATCCCATCTCAGACTCCAGGATACATTGGAACACATCAGTTGAGCTTGACACACAGGTTAATTCTCCTTCAAGAAAACTACAGCTATCTCCACCACTGCCTGTCTTCCAGTTTCAGGGAACCCAAACTTTCTGGCCTTACTAGGGTATCTGTTGAGAAATTGTCTCCAGCAGCCATATGAAGACACTACAGAGAGATGATGGATGGGGAACTCCAGCAGATTTTGCCTGAAAAAGAAATCAGTGGTTCCAAGGACCTCACCCCTTTCTTGCTAGTCAAACCTGTCTTAGGTACCCAGCTGGCCCCTGGACGATCTGATGATACCAACCTCAGCAGCTGAAGACTGGCTTGCTCCCACAGATGAGGTCTATGATCACAGCTGTGCTGTGCTGGCCCCAGGCATCACGGAACAGGAGTTACACAGGAGCTGCTGGAAATCCATGTGTGGCTCTGGGGTCACAGCACAATTACTGCTGCCTTAGCCATATGTGCTTACCTTTGGCATCGCTGTTGTTATCCCCTGCCTGCCTGTGCCCTCCATTGCTGCTATTTCATTAAACAAGTACACAAACTTGAGGCTTAACATTAAACTTGTGAAACAAGCAAGTACAAAACCAAATAAAACCAAACACTGCAGTTCTTGCTTTCTTCCAGCACCACTCCTGGTCTGACTCATCCACCAGTCACGTCTTCACTTTATACTTGCTGTTTCTGCCAGCACTCCATGTCCCTCTCATGCCTCCCATACAGATGATACCAGCAACCATGAAAACATCAGGATCTTCAAAGACTGCCACAACTGCAGACTTGATGCTGGGATACTCCCTTTTCCCACACTGTTAGCAGCATAGTTTTCCCCAGCAATTACTTCAGACATATCCTGTGATGCTGAATTGGAGGAGGTTAAGCAGAAGGAAGATCAGAACACCAGCAACATGACTTGACCTTGACAGTCAATGAAAATAGTATTTAGGTGACTGGGAGAGCAGATGGAAGGGTTCCAACAGAATGAAACTATGTAAAGAAAAGCAGTTGTGATGGGGCCATGCTGGACAGACAATTTACCACTTTTCAGCTCATCTCTGGTTTCTCTCTGTGGTAATACATTCTTATATACAGTGTAAGTAAGTAATCCAAAAAAGCTTCATTTTCTCATGAAGCCAAAATGGAAATCCAAAACAACTTGATATCTTTAATATTTGCTTAACTGGGCTTCAGCTCTGCATTAGTGAAACAAGGAATTACATTAATCTCCAGAAAGGTATGAAAATTAATTCAATAATATTAATGATAGTTCTGAGAACCACAGAGGAGCCAGTGAGGAAATTAGCACTTGTGACTTTGGTACAGTATTAAACAGAACCCACTGGAACACAGTCTGAAGCTGCACAGTGAAACTGTTAAAGCCGATCACTCAGCAGAAATCGCCCCCCTTTAGCACTGAGCAAAGCAAGCATCATATAAAACACATGGCACAGACTGATGCAATGAACACCTGTATCAGAAAACACAGAATGGCAATAAACTAAGGTAACATGGGAAATGTTAATTCTAGCACTTATTTTCAGAATTACTGTATTTGTAACTAATTTTTCTTCTAATACAGCTGCTTTTTGGATGAAATATTGGTATCTGCTAGCAAAAAAGAAATTCAGACCAGACAGCAGGATGTCATTTTCTCCCCTCTAAGGAATGTCACGTTTGGAATGGCCCAGTGGGCAAAGGCGAATACATAATGGTTATTCAGAAAGCAATTAGATTCTGACCGCAGGGAAATGTTTTCTGAATGGAGTGAGCTTTAATAGAATAGATCCAATAGTCCTTTTTGTTCCTCTATTTCTTATATAAGGAACCTTTTTCCCTTCGAGTTAAGATCTAGGTTAAGGATGAACACATACTCTTCATGCAGTTTTTCACTATGAACTCATACATATATCTTACTAGTTACAACAGCTGCATTTTAAGACTGACATAAACAAAAAAGTGGCTAAAGATATTTTGAATTAAATGACTTTATACATGACCTTAACTACAAGCACAGTTACGCTAGTGATTTTTTTGCCTTTTCATTTACAGAGACAGGTTATCACAGGAGTAGTCAATGTTTTGGGCTGATAAAAACAACATTAGTAACTCAGGCCAAAATTAAAAGGAATTTATGTGCCTTTAAGAAACTCCTAATGGTTTAGAAGTCTCCCATCTTCTTGTGCTGTTTCTTTCAGTTCTAAGACAAGAGAAGTTACACTACATAGAGAACTAATAAATAACAGGCCTAATTCTGCTCTCAACAACACAGGGAAATCTCAAAGCAAGGGCATGAGGGTTCAAGTAGGTTATGTAAGCCAGCACTGCTACCAGGCCTCATCAAAGGCTAATCAGCAATGGAAAGCAATAAGGCTGCTACAAATCAGTGTTTCATAGTATAAGAAAAGTTAAGTCTTTACAATATCTAGTCTCATACCCCTGTAGTGACAACTGTAAATGTCTACATTACCCAACCAACCAGCAGTAGGCAAGATTATGCAGTAACACAGAGCACAGGCAGGACAGACACTGAAGAAGGGTGGAAGAAATAAAAAAAAAAAGTTTTTTCTTTGTTTCTCTTGAAGACACTCTCATACTGAGGGCAGGATGGCAATTTGCCCCAACCTAAAAGGCTCAAGGCAGAAGAGAAATAGATTTACCGAGTAGCAACAGAGCAAAACATGCTCTTCTAAGCAGTGAAGCCTCATCAGAGTAGCTGTGCTTGTTTTCTGCATAAATTGCTGTTACGCCTTTTTCAATATTCCAAGTAACACTCAAAGGCTCCACTAAAATGGCACATTACTGCACCAGCTCAAAAAGGACTGACACTTTAGGACTCGTTTTTCTAGTGGGGATTGTCAGTTCCCAGTTGCAGTAGTTACGTACACCAGAGCTGCCTCATGCAGATTTGAATGTACCAGCTGTTGCTGGCCCTTAGAAAGAATCAATTTCAAGTGTTTCTAATTAGCCAGCAAGATTAGGTGCTGCAGTGTTGGCTCAGCTTCCTGGTGTATTAAAACCAGTCTTCTGTGTTTGGTACCAATCAACAGCTGAGGTGTGGGTGAAAATGCTTGAGGTTATATCATCTGTTTTTTTGATACCAGGCATAACATAAGGTGGATAAATCACTTCTCATGCCATTTAATTTTTTTATTTTTTTTTAATTCCTTTGTAAGTGGTAGTGGTGAAGATTTTGTCATTCAATACATGTCTATGTCTGGGTAGCAAGAACAGTTGTAGTGCAGTTCAGTTTTGATGTCTGTGATGATTTAAAGGGGGGGAAAAAACTTCTTTGATTTGGTAATAGTATCTATAAGAATATTCAGTCTCTAGTGAATAGTATCCAGCTATTAAGTAGAAGAAGGGGCTTTTTTTGTTATTACTGACATGCAAATAGGGAATGAATTCTAATAATGAAGGCTGTTCCTAAGAAAGATAAAACACCTGCTTGGATAGACACCAAAGTTGAAATACATGAATGATACTACAAGTCATTAAGTAGTAAGATCTTGCTCTTATGAAGTGTTTTTAGCTGGTATGTTCAGGTTGTGAAGCACACTTAAAGGGAAATCAATACTACAGGAAAACATACTGGGAAGCTGGCAGAGCAAGTGAGGGACATACTCTGCCAGCCAAGAGGACAGTGGGAGCAGTGGGAAGAAAATGCTTGTCTCTTAATTCCATGATCAGACTCATTTCCCTGCAGACTGCTGATGTTTAATGTTGTTATTTTAAGATATGACATTATGAAGACGTACAAAAATGCCAAGAGAAAAATAATCTTTGTGGACCATTGTTATGATTTAATCCCGGTTGTCAACTCAACCACTCCCCTGTGGTGGGATGGAGGGGAGAATTGAAAGAGTGAAAGTGGGAAAACTTGAGGGCTGAGATGAAAACAGTTTAATAGGCAAAGCAAAAGCTGTGTACACAAGCAAAGCAAAACAAGGAATTCACTCACCACTTCCCACGGGCAGGCAAGTGTTTAGGCATCCCCAGGAAAGCAGGGCCCTATCACACATAGCAGTGACTTTGGAAGACAAATGCCATCACTCCAAACATCCCACTGTCCTTCTTCTTCTCCAGCTTTATATGCTGAGCATGATGTCCCACGGTACAGAATATCCCTTGGCTCAGTTGGGGTCATCTGTCCTGCTCCATCCCCTCCCAACTCCTTGTGCTCCCCCAGCCTCCTCAGTGGTGGGTGAGGAGGGGAAAAGGCCTTGACACCATGTAAGCACTGCTCAGCAGTGATGAAACCATCCCTGTGTGACTGCACTGTTTGCAGCACAAATCCAGAACAGACCCACACAGCTACTATCAGGAATATTAACTTTATTCCAGCCAACACCAGCTTAACTCTGTCCTTTCAAATTATTACAATACTGTAGTGGGAGTTTGTCCACTGAAACTCAACACTCTCCATATCACCAATTCAGACTTCCAGGAACACATGGGACAATGGGAGAATGGTGATTTACAATGTTCAAGTAATATGTGAAAGAAAATGTGTATTGTAAATGTTTTTAAAGCCACTCTTCAGTATATAACCCCTTCAAAAAGAATTATCAGGATTATGTTCTGCTGTTTTTGAGAAATATAAAGTAATCTTGTTTTCGTCTATACAAGTACTTTTTAAGAAATGCTGGAAGAATATAGCAACTATCTTAATTTATTTTCTGTCTCTCTATGAAACTCTCTTTCTCCTTTCCCTGTATCTGTTGATAGACTAGTGAATGAAAAATGTGTAGAAGTCTGTAGTCAGTCTTGCCACAATGAAATGTGGGAACTGATCCAGAACTGGAAAGTTTGAGTTTCTTGAATACTTTGACATACACAATATCTGTTTATTACAGATGTTGAAGTTTACTTGCTTTATGATCTTTCCTCTAAATCTCTCTAAACCCACTGGGCTGGAACCGTGAAGGGCTGTGAATGCCTCAAGCTGGGCTTTGGTGGTGTTTAGGTACTAACTTCAAAATACGCAAATCCTTAAAATTTCACTTAGCACTACTGACATATGATGCCTGTAGACATCTAAACTTTCCCTCATAAATTTTTTCAGCAACCTAGAGTTCTGCTTCTGGGCCTGCTCAGAAACATCAGTCAAGCTCTACAGTCAGGGCATCCCCTACTTACATTGCCTGAAGATCCTGATCCCACTGCTGTGATCAGTGATATAACATCCTTTTCCTCCTATGACAACTGCCCCTTTTGTTCAGAAACATGGCTAGCAGAGACCTCCCAGAGATCATACAACTTGTCTTGTAGTTTAGGTGCTCTCAGGGTAGAACAGCAAGGGGTTGCTAGCAGACATGAAGAAAGGGTCAACCTTTTCCTGTCTGCCCAAAAGTACACTGGGGGATTATTTTTCTTTTTTTTTACACTTTTTAGCAGAATTAGTAATTTCCTGGTTTCTTTTTAGAAAGAGCAGAACAATATTTCTATGAGCAGAACAATATTTCTATTTGAATTTTTTTCATGGCTCCTGGACACAATAACACAATAGGGATTATCAGCCACGTTACAAAACCTATGGTCATTCTAACTTCACAGAATTTCTTATTCAAGCAGATAAGGCAATGACTAGGCCATAGCTATGCAGCAATTTTTTAAAAGGTGCTTTGTATTGGATACTACAGATAAAACTTTTAAAGTTGTCTGTAAGAAGTACATAAAGCTCCTGAACCACTGTCCTTTCTTTGTTGCTCTTCCAACCTAGGTGTCAGTTCTCAGATGCCTCAGGATATGAGTCAACAATGACAGTTGAAGACAAGGAAAATCTGCAGCAACCAACAAGACTATTGTCTCATGATATGTAAATGCATTAGCTAAGCACACCATCATCCTTGGTACAAAACCTGCTTGTTGTTCCTGACTCCTTTTTGTCTAATCTTCTGGACTTTCACTGTATCTTATTTCTAGGTAAGATTTGAAATTTCATGGATTCATTTAACATTCTCATGTTTCCAAATTCAAAGCCAGAGTTTGTGAGTAGGTTCTTAGCAGATTATGAGGTACCTTTCTGTGACAGTCTGAAAATGGTGCAGAATCAGGCTTGTTACAAGCAAGAGCAAAAGCCATTTTATTAACTACTAACTTATCCTTTTATTTTATTTTTCTACTGCTCACACACACACACAAACTACATCTCATTTGCCAAGCACGCTTGTCCATCAGTCCCAAACCATCTTCAGATAGGTGGTTACCATCTCTCCTCATGCTGGCAAGTCCCAAAACATACTTTTGTTTTCCACAGTTGTTTTTCTCTTTCTTCAGCTTTCCCAGGCCTGGCCCAAGGACACAGGTGGTGTTTTCTACTGCTTTCCCAGGCCTACAGCAGCATCCTCTCAAAGCCAAAGCTGTCCATAGCCCAGCAGTCTCCCACACCTTTCACCATTTTACATGTGGTAAAATATTAAATTGATTTACTGTAAGAATATATTGCTACAAGAGTTAGTCTTGAAATCATGGATCATCAACCAGGGGTCACAAATAAGCCATCTAATGTACTCTGCGGGCTTTATCTTCTGTGACAACCCTGGAAAACGTTTTACAGCAAATTTTAATGCACTCCTTGGGTCAATTTTGAGCTTCCATTTGTCAGGCATCATTAATTTAAAATTCTAAACAAGACCTGATATTAACTATTGTTTCATAGTAGCTGAAGATTTTTTTAAGGCTAGAGTAATATTCCTGTTCTTCATCTCTACTTATAAAGATCTGGCTGCTGCGTATTTGGTATCAGTGCTTATTTTGTTTCATATGTTGAATGTGTTAGTCTACTCCTACTAGGAAAAATACTACAATATAAAGCACACAATTATTATACTCATTCTTTAACCTTCTGTGTGGTATTTGACACCCACAGAGATTTTCTCAGCTTTAGGAATTGAGTCAATGTTGTCTCAGCTACAGACCAGCAACCACAGCTAATGTTTTCAAAGCTGTCAGAAGCTGCACTCTTAAATCTATTATTTATACCCTCAGATAAAAATGATTGGATTTTTAGAAACATAAAAAACCCAATAAATTCCCAACTGAAATCAACAAAGAGTAATTATTAATATTTCTAATTATCAGTGTCCATATTGGCTCTCATGTGTTTGTGTCTAGTCATACCTCTTTCACCAGGACCAGTTTGGCCTAGACACTCCCATTAAATAGCCTGTTATATTCGAAAAGTGATTCCCAAACTCGGGAATGTTCCACAGCAGTGGCTGTGGCACAAAGGGACATCACAATCCAGGCAATACCAATTAATTAATTGCAACCAGTCTCTCAGAAAACAGGTTTCTAATAATTTAGAAATTTATGTGAGTGGATAAAGATACCAAAGTGTAACAGGGGTCTAAAAACTTGTCTTTATGCACTTAAAGAATTTCAGAATGTTTTAATTCTAGAGCAAATCGATAGCTTTGTAAAGGCTGATAAACGAAAGAGAGGGGAGATACTGTCCAAGAGTTTTGCCTTAGAGAGCTGCCTGGTGGGAGAGGTGAAGACTCCTTCCTGACAGGCAGATGAGAGGCAGAGGTGGTTTTTCTTCCTTCAATCCGCTGACTCCTTGGCCTTTCCTGCCACCCTGCCCCTCCTTCCTGCAGGGACAGCGAGGTGAAGGCTGCAAGCCCAGCCCCGATGTCCCAGCCCTGTGAGCACGATGCTGGCAAGGGGAAGGGAGGGGAGGCGGAGCAGGAAAGCACCCCGGTGTCGGGAAGGAGATAACCTTCTTCACCCTTTATCCCAGCGGCAGTTTGCAGGAGGTGCGTCCATCCTGCCCTGGAACAGGTCTCTGATTTAGCCTGCCCGCCCGTCGGGGCCGCCGGGCTTGTTTCCCCTGCAGCAGCAACGCAGCGTGCCCGGCTCAGCCGGCAGCCCCGCCGCACAGCGGGGATGCGCGGCGCTTCCACACCGAGCGCTGGAATAACAAACTCGGTTCACGTAGGGGGCAGAGCTTTGGACTCATCTCTGCTTGAGAGGCCTGGTTATTTATTAATTATATTTAAAGTTTTATAACAGCTTAAAAGGAATGTGAGCCAGAGGCAACACTTCTAGTGAAGCCTCCCTTGTGTAATGCTTGTGTAATTCTCTTGGTTTAGTGCTGGTTTGTGCAGCTATGAAAGGCTCCAGACTGTTCCCTTCCCTAATGCCTCCATTGGCCCTGGTGATTTCTTCATCCTTAGACATGGGAATGTTCTGACAGACAGACCCCCCGAAAGCACTACTGTGTTGTGAAATCCCAGTGCATGGGAGTCCAGCAGGCAGACCAATGCCAAATCTTTCCCAATGGCTTTGTAAGGAAAATTTGTAAGAGTCTTGCCTTTTGATATCCACTTCGTGGGACTAGAGAGAATGTTTTGCAAGGCACTTCCCTTCTCATGGAAGTCCCACTCACCATAAGAAGGCAAGTGTGGTTGGTGGACTGCAGGATCCAAATTTCTGATCCAGAGCCTGCCAAAATTACAGTATTAAAGGGTGGTGTAAGTTAACGAGTTCAGGTTAGTTCCAAATTGATCTATCCTGTCTTGTTCAGTTGGGAAACACCTTCATAAACATATTTATGATTTGCTACTACTTTTTACTTGGTGCAAAGCAACTGTTTACTCAGTACTAGGCACTGATGAAGTAGAAATTCCCTGGTGTGACTGGTTTGACTTCAAAACACTGCACAGAAAGGGAACAGGCTTAATTGATTTTGGCTGAGCCTACTTGGGGCATGGATAACTAAGGACCAGACTCTGCAATAAGGCTGCGTGTAAAGCTACCTGGTGTTAATAAATCCAGTGAGCCTACTCCAGGTTTCCTCTGGCGTCCTGGGACCTGCCCCGTTCCAGGCAGCCGCTGGCATCGACAGCCACCTGCTGGCTCGTCCCTGCATCCTGAAGGTTCTGCACAAGCTCCTGCAAGACACGAGGAGATGTGATGTCAGTATTTCATACCACCAATGTCTTTTTAAACAAACTTCACCTATTTAATCTGAGCGCAGCATCTCATTCTGAAGAGACCTTTTGAGACCTTTCACTGCTTTTGTGTTCTCTCTCTTTTTATATACATTCCCTCATTTTATGTGAGCCAGGAGTTTCTTCCAGACACTTAGCATATATTAGCTAATGAAAACACTGCAGCTTTGAATAGCAGATGAGGATAATTATGCCCATTTTTCAGGACAGAGTACTGAGAATTAAGCCAGGTGAAGGTTCAAGGTCTTTTAGCAGTGTCCTTGTCTGACCATTCCTGCCTACACAGTTTGATACGTTCTGGTGTTTCTTGAAAGGTTGGCCCCAAGGAAGGAGAGGCTGGGAGATAAGATCTGCTGTGTCCTGTTAGGAGGTACATGAGTAGTCCTTAGAAATCTTTTCACCCTCTGTCCTTCCCTGCTGCTGAGTTTAGCTTTGCAGGAGATCAAGCAGGAGAAGGCAGGCCTGAGAAACATGATGTAAACTCAACATATTGCAAATGAGCTGCAGGTTGTACTTTGATTTAATGAATTTGCATAGCCAGTATTAGCTATATCCTAATGTACTTAAAAATATGTTAATCAATTAAGAAGTGCTTAGAAAATTATATGCAAACTAAATGAAACAAGGCAGTGGAAGGCATGCTTAAGGGAGTGGCTCCTGAGTGGTTTCTTCAGCTCGCTGTCTGTGGAGAAGATGCCACCCCACTTCAGCAAGGCCTTATCAAAATAAGCCACTAAGTGACTACTTTGATTTTAGCAATAAATGATATTATCTGTGTTTCTTGATTTCTTTTAAATTAACATGCAACTTTCTGCAGTAGTCGTGGGTTTCATAAACAAACTCAGCAAAGGTAACAAACATTAATTGGGCCCACTAACCTCAGTTTAATATGATAATCAACAGCTTTTGTTATTTCCCTTCTTGTGTTGCTGACTGTGCCATTTCTTCTCTATTCCCCTGCTTAGTGCATTAATCCTTCAGTTACGCTGTTGATTTATTTTTTCCTAGGAAGAAACATCTTCCTGGCCCATTCTGCATCCCTTCACATCTCTGACCTTTGGTGCTATCCAAATGAATAGAGCCAGAACACTTGGTTTCAGAACCCTCATCAACGATTGTTACAAAAAACAATGTGGGTGAATGAACTGACTGTGGAGACAATAAGGAAATAAAAAAATAGCTGTGATCTGAGTCTCAGACTAGTTTCAGTCTCTTCCTGCTGGCTCCCTTTCTCAGACATCCTCCTAGTAAGATCACTGAAAGTCCACTTCCTAACCAAAGTTCAAGCCTGCACATCCTTCTCCTCCTCTCTGATGTATCTGCTGCGCTTGACACGCTATAAAATACTTGTCCTGTCCTTTGATACCTTGTAGCACTGGGCATAATGACTTTTATGTGCTCTTTTTCTCTCAGTGTATACTTCCTCTCAAGCATCCCTCCCCAAAGCTTTTCCTCCCACCTCAAGGTACAGCCCCCTCAAAAGGTGCTCCTTCCCTCCACCCTCAGTTCTCTGTCCTTGGTTGCTCTCTTCTGCTGATGTGCATGTAATTATTACCTCTATGCCAACTACCTTGAAAATACTTATCTACTGCTGATCTTCCACACATTGGTTTCGCATCCCACTGCCTCCCCAGTGCTACATCCTGACAGACAGCTTGCTACCAATCTCCCTGAGATCCAAAAAGGAGCTCATTAAAAACCAAACGCAACAACACAGCTTTCCCTAGCTCTCTGGCTAGCAGCCAGTGTGTGTGTCAATTTTAATGTCTTTGATATTTAAATTTAGCTCTCTCTTGCTGCTGATACCATTTGGCAGAAGGTGTACTTACAATATTATTCCCAAAGCTATTCACGAGGCATCTCCGTGCTACACTCAAAACTTCCTAGGAATTCACTTTTGTGAATAATAAAAATTAGTGAATTATCAATGCTGCCCTAATTGGCTAATGGGATGATTTTCATGTTTTCACTCTCTGCTCTGTGTATGTTTGTGTGTGGTACCAAATCCTCCCTTCTAGCCAAGAAATGTCTTTAATTGTTCCTGACATATCTTTATGTTTCTTGGAAAACTAATATGTGTTTTCACAGGTTTTTTAATAGAACTGCAAGGAAGAAAGAAAGTGTTTTAGTAACAGGATAGTATGACTACAGAGCTGCAATGCTGATATGTGGTATCAGAGGCAGATATATTATCTGACTGAGAATGTTGTACTTCTAGGTCCTAAATTTGACTGGTTGTGCAAGGTAATGCAGATTGGATTAGAGCTTTTCACATGTTGAATGTCTTGGTTTAACAAGAGAGAAAAATTAAGTTACCTGGCAGCTAGGCTCAGTATGATTCTTCAATTATTTTAGGTTATGGGTTTTTTTAAGGAAACTTCAACACTTCAGAGTTGTGAAAGTATTATCTTCATGTATTTCTTAAAGATTATTCTTCATTGATGTTCCTGATTTCTCTTTTGAGAGGGATTGCTGATTACTCTTGGTTTATCAGTATTCCATTCCGTAAATTTTTAAAACATTACAGAATGAAGTTACAAAAACAGGATTCAAGTTACTCGATTAGGTGGTTTTGATGAAAATATAGCTACTATTAGTGGTAATAAATGAATAAATACATTGTTTAAAAGAGAAAATTAGTGACAGTTACTTAGAGGTTGCCATAACCTGACAATGTTTATCATGCCTTGATACCAACATCTATGTCATTACAGGACCGAGATACTTTGAAATTAGACAGAAGCCCCACAGAGATTCAGGAGACAAATTTTTTGCCCCTCCCATTTCATCAGGATTTGATATGATGTATCTCCTGATGCAATTCTGTACAGCCATGGCTGGAGGAGTCTGCTTTTTTGCCATAATAGCTCAGAAGTGAAGCATTCACTAGACCTAAATCTCCTCCAGGGGACATTGGAAGTGCCTAGGTAAGCGTTATAATCACCCAGCTGTTCAGAGGAGCTCTGAACTGTGTTTTCCATAAAATGCTTAAATACTGCTAAGAGTTGGGCACAACATCCCCTTCTTGAATGCACTCATGACCATATTGTAGTAGAGTTATTTGCTTTCCTTGTCCTGCAGAATATTCAGGTATGTCATACAAAGCAGAACTTCCACAGGGGACCAGAATATCCTGGAGCAGATGGGTAGAGTGACAGCAAAGAGGAGGGAGCTCTGGATTTACACCTTCTCCGGAGTAATGGCACCTGAACTTTGTTGTCCCACATCCTCGGTGCCTTTCCTGGGCAGCTAGGTGATTGCTCTGAGCATTTAGGTAAATGGTCAATTCCTGGCTGGCCTCTGAAAGGGCTGATGACCTTCATTGTACTCCAGGAGACTTCTTCCCGAGAGGACAATTACAAGTCAGTATCTGCAGAATCAGAAACTCCAGTACAAATGGTTAGAAAACAGGAGGTACAGTAAACCCCCCATTGATAAAGCCTTGTAAATAGATAATAATCTTTTCTGAATAACTGCAGAGGAACTGCCCCTTTTCTCTTGCCCCTAGTCTATTTTTCATTAAATCCTTATCATTAAGCTGTAGAGAAGACCTGCTCCTTTTAGCTCCTTAGAACTACCCAGCAAGGACTTTAGTGTGGGATACTTAAACATGCAAGTTATACTGATTTTATGTAGTAAATTTAGCAGATATAAAAATTCATTAGTTCTTCCAGCATCAGCTTGAGAGTAGTATTTATTGTGAAGTTACCTATGACTTGTTCTGTATCGCATCTTTTTCTGACACAGTTTTTGTCCACAATATAATTCAAAACCTGTTAAACTGAGTGGGAACTGTCTTGTTGCTTCTGTTGCTCAGCTAGAGAGTTTTTCTCATGGTGCTTAAAAAGCCCTGCAAAAATACTAGCAGGAAAGTTTCAGTGTGAGAAAACTGCTTGACATTAATTATTGAACACATATTAATATTCATAAGGGACTCAATTATCTGGGAAAGTCATAGTGATCTTATTTGCTGATTAGCAAAGAAAACACTGACATATTTTTCCTAAGTTCACCTTGTTGACTAAGATTTGTGTCAATGATCAAGTGCAAGGTTAAGAACAAGAGGATAATCATGCTGGTGAGATAATAATTGCTGAAGTAAAAGTGATAGAAATGCAACAGAGTGATTTTTCAGCAGGTAAGAAACCTAAAGTCATATGATAATTTAGTTTGGAAGGACCTCTGGAGGTAGGCTGGTCCAACTCCCCCATCAAACCTGGGCCAAATTCAAAGTTACCTTCCCCAGTGCCTGCAGGGGACACTGCCCTGTTTACAAAACATGAAACAGGAAATGCTTGAGCAAGGGAGGTAGATGTAATTAAGTATAAAAGACATTCATAAGGGAGGTTCTCTGGAGTTTCATCCAGGGAAAAACGTTTTTTGAAATCATCAAGCTGTCCTGTTTGACCAGGCAGTGTTAAAAGTAAACAAGATAAAAGGCTGAAACCTTATCTAAAATGCGTAGTTTAATTCTGATCATGGGGGAAGGTCTCCCAAATTTTGCCAAAATAAACCTCAGACTTCCTAAAAAACCCCCACTGTGATTCAGGACAGCCATGAATGCAGTAAGTAGCAGCTGGGCTTCATCTAACAGTTTAATTGTTCATGACATATCTTCTCTCTCCTGAACTCTGGATCACTTAAGGACCCCTGCAGAAGTGGCTCACAGGAGACACCTGCCTCAGGTCGCAGGGGATAAGGCACAGATGTGTAGGGAGAGCAGCCAAGCTGTTCCAATGCCTTCCTGAGACCCGGCTGTGATGAGCAGCAGCCCTACAGGCACAAACACCACCGTGCAATAAAGTGCAGGTTTACCTCCTGGCCCCTACTTACACTGCTCTCTGTCACAAATATTAAAACCAGACAGTATTACTTTATTCCCACTCCTAGGAAGGGTCATCACCTTGAGATTTTATCCGGGAAGGATTCAACCTTGTTACAGCCCTGCCCACTGCTGTTTATGTGACTCATGTTGAGGGTGAGAATCAAAGGCAAGTGAAGTTCTTGTGGGAGCTGACCTTGTTCAGCAGGGCTCTGCCATCTTCAGACAATATTCAGGTTGCCTCTATACAGCACGAAAAGGCTGACTCACTTGGTTGTTATGATGCAAAAAAAAAAGGTATTCAATACTTCCAGGAACTTTAAAAATGGGATTTTGGCTTCTACTATTTCCACACTGAGAATGTTGCTATTTTTGCAGCTGAGACTGGTATAGTTTGACAGCTGGGGGAAAAAAAATATGAAGATCCTTCAATTCAACTTGGATTTTTCCTTATATCATCTACAAAAAGACCCAAAAATTAAAAAAACCCAGAAAATTTACTAACTCATGTGAGATTTTGTGGATGTATAATTTCTCCTTACATTTGCTTCTTATTTTTTTCTCCATTGTTTGCTTTCCATTTTGAACCACCCATGCCAACACAGCCTTACTGACTATGCATGTTTCATTATTGGGTCTGATGTATTGGCAAAGAAATTTTTGGGATCTGCCAGCTATTCTATTGTCTCATGAAGTGCTGTAACACTTGTTTAACTTTGCAATGAAAGATTAAAAAGACTGCCAGTCAGAAAAGCATGTAAAAATCTGATTAAAAGATTGTCTTTCCTTTCTTTTCTTTGAATGTATGTAAGAGCCATAGACTGAATCTTTTACCTTTCTGCAATGTTTACCAAAACGTACAGTGATTATTTTGGTAATGTGACCTCTTCAACTTAAGTTTTATCAAAAGACTACTATGGGTACAAAGGAAAGACTCTGAATAATATTGATTTGTGGTAACAAAATTCCTAAATTA
The DNA here is from genome assembly GCA_013400415.1 of Scytalopus superciliaris. NCBI lineage: Eukaryota > Metazoa > Chordata > Aves > Passeriformes > Rhinocryptidae > Scytalopus > Scytalopus superciliaris. The sequence continues at coordinate 116,915 of VXBX01001582.1, forward strand.
AGCTCAAAAAGTGTCTTTGCCACACTGGTTTGAATTTAAAGTATCAGACATTCCTACCTTGCTGAGAAGATCAGCTCAAATAGCCTCTCAGTCAGGACCTGTTTTCCATGGCACAGGAACATGCAGAGCCAGAGCTAAGGAATATAAACTCAGAAAGGCTTAAGCATTGGGGGGGGGGAAAGAGGTCGGGGTGTGGCCTGTAAACTGTGAACATTAACAGCAGAAAGGCAGAGGAAAGACTTATGAGTGTGACATGTAGAAAAAGCTGAGATGGTCTTTCTGTGACCTGTCATCCCACCAGAATTTGCTGCTTCTGCCTACAGAGAAACAGGATTTATGCCCATTTTTTGCAAATAAACAAGATTATACTAAGAAGACATTTAATTTGTATCAGCAGTTTTTATTCCAGTAGAAAAAAAATCCTTGCAAGGCCTTGCAATTTGATAATCTACTTGAGAGAAAAGGGAAAGATTAGTCAATAAAAGTTCAAATGCAAAACTCTACAATAGACCTTGAAATGCTTTGAAGGGTTGACTTTTAGTTAGCATTTTGCTCTGGGCTGGCTCACAAAGTAAACCAAAACATCACATTGCATTTCTGTTTTTTCTCAAGTACTGAAGAACAATGTGTGTGATTCTGCACAATAACACAAGACTGAAAGGAGAATTCTCTAACTGATCTTCAGAGCAGGCAAATCTGGACACAGCAGACAAGTAAGGAAACTGAAAAGGTTTGGTAAAGAAATAAATGTGAGTTAGCAAAAAGTCTGAAAATAAACCAGAAATCTCAAATGTGTTTGGTACTGCTACAGCAAAGGCAGGGGTTTATATAGTGGGAACTGCTACAGAGCTACTTGGAAATGCAAAAAAAAATTTTAGGAAAACGTATTCTGAATTCTTAACAATTATGAGTATGTGACATTTTGAGATACTGAGAGACTTTTTTTTTAAAGGCAAATATATAGTTGTATGGTTTATTTCAGATGGAAATTTTCAAACTGTGTGAAGGTAACCAAATAAAACACTTATTTCAGAAAAAAAAGGATTGATACCAGGTTTTCATAGATGACAATCATATTAAAAGAGAATTTTCTTGCAGCTGTAGATTCACCTTTAGGTCCTTGACACATACACAGTGACAGATTAAATCTGGTTGGCTGAAATTGTTCTGACTCTGGCTGTCTGCCAAACCTTTGAGGCACAGCTAATGCCAGAGTGTTTTAAATCTAAAATCCAAAAATGAACTAACCTCAAACACAACTTGCTTTATCACAGGAGCCTGAAAACCATGGTGGTCCAAAAGCTGCTTCACTTGCCATTTACTTATCCCACAGCAAGGTGAGGCACATATGTGGGGTGGGCTGAATCTGCCATTGATTTTAATCTGCCATCACATTGTGTTTAAGCATTAAGTGCAGTTCTGCTGCAGCCAAGAAATGTCACTGGGCAAGTCAAACTTGAGAAAAAATGTTCAGTCTGATCTGTGAGGAAAAACATACTGAAAACATGAGCGAGAGAAACTGAAGTTTGCGGATGAGATCAGTTCTGTTAAAGGTAGTCATTGATCTTTAAATATTTAGCCCATTCACTGTACTTGAGAACAGCATGCAGAGGAGATAAAAAACGCTCTTATTCATGTAGCCAACTCCTTTTCTTTATAGCACAGTAGCATGAATATGGCCAAAACCATTTCGACCTTAACTAATGACTTCTTTCACAGCAGAACTGCCCACTAATTCAAACGCTCCTTGCACGGTCTACTTGTCATAACAATCCTTGCATGGTTTTGTATGTGAAATCAGGACTTCTCCAGGGCTTTCTCTTTGGATCTGGCTCCAAATAACAAGAATGCCTGCTGGCATCCCACACAGGGAAAGTTAATGGGCAGACCTCACTTGACTCGATTCTAATGAACATGTTTTGTCTTTGTTACTCTCAGTAAAGTCTCAGCATTATTTTCTCAGACCAGATCTCCTGGGAATATTTGCATTGCTACAAAGCCCATTAGGTAATTATAGAGCAGAATTCCTCAAATGCCAAAACACGGCCTGTGTTCAGGATGGGAGTACATCAGCTTATCAAGGCCTGGCAAGACTGAGGAACAGCCGAGACCAGAGAGAAAGCTCAGCCTGCAGTGCAGTAGGCTTGAAGGACAGCCTGCTTGGGCAGCAGGGAGCATCCTGCATCCAGTTCCCTGAGGAGCAGACTAATTGGCCAGTCCTGCTACTGCTGACTCTTCTGTCAGAGCACCCTCAGCTCCTCTTTCAGTCCCTCCTGATGCCTGTGTATGGCTCTTTGGTAAATAGCAAAGAACGAGGCTCATGTTGCTCATAAGCATTTTTAGTAGGAGCACTACACCTTTGGCACAGAAACTTTGTCCAGCAACACATCACTTGCTTTCACTCTTGACGCATCCCAGCCACCAGCCAATAGGTGGTGTGCTGAACAGAACATTAAAACTAGAAATAGAATATTTCAGTTACAATGGTCATCTGGTCCAGGTGAGTCTGAAGATCTTGACTTTGGCAGGCTCAAGAAGTGGGCCCATGCAAATCTCATAAAGTTCAACAAGGCCAAGGGCAAGGGCCTGCACGTGGGGGTTTGGCAGCCCCCAGTATCAATACAGGCTGGAGGCTGAAGGAATCAAAAGAAGCCCTGTGGAGAAATGTGGCAATGGACTTTCAATATTTAGAGGGGAAAAAGTGTTGTCAAAAAGGGGATTGTGATGAAAAGGAAAAAGCTAACCCAAATGCCTTAAAACCAGAGGGTTTTACTGTTGTAAAATGTATGTTACAAAATGGATGCTTTGTTCTTTTTTGTCAAGTCACTGTCTTCTTCCCAAAATCCTTTGACAAGTCCCTTATCTGCTTGCTCAGGAATGTAAGCAGGTCCTAGTAATACCGTCAAAGATTGGTTGTTATTACCCCCTTTCCATTGGTTGTTAACCCTTCATTTCTATTGGCAGTAACCCAAATCCCCTCTAGCTGCTCACTGGAGTGTCTGTACCCCTCCAAGGCCCTATATATACCCCTACCCATGCTCATTCAGCTTCGGAGTCCTTAGTACAAGAAAAACATGGACCTGTAGGAACAGGTCAAGATGAGGGCCCCAAAAGGGCTCAAGGAGCTGAAACATTTCTCCTGTAAAGAAAGGCTGACAGAGTTGGTGTTGTTCAGCCTGAAAAAGGCACTGGGGAGACCTCATTGCAGCCTTTCTGTACTTAAAGGGGGCTTAGAAGACAAAAGGAGATCAGCTTTTTACTAGGAGTGTAGTGACAGGACAAAAGGCAAGAGTTTTAAACTAAAAGAAAGTAAATTTAGATCAGACATAGGGAAGAAATTTTTTTATAATAAAGGTGGTGAAAATCTAGAACAACAAGTTGTCTGAAGAAATGAATACACTGTCACTGGAAGTATTTAAAGTCAAGTTGGATGGGCTTTGATTAACCTGATCTAGTGCAAGATGGGACAAGATGTTTGACTAGATGATCTTTAAAATTTCCTTCCAACCCAAACCATTCTATGATTCTCTGATTCCTGAGCAGATGAAAAACAGATGTTAGTAAAAGGGAACGCCGTAGATGATAAAATGGAAGAGGCCCCCTTTTCCAGGCTCTTCTTTGTCTCTCTGTGTTGTGAATGTGTGTTTTAAGGTTGCTTAAAGAATCACTGGCAAAGGTATCAGTAAAAATACATTTAACATAAAAGCAAAAGCACAACACAGTTCATTGGCAAGGTCACTCTACTACTTCCTGAACAGTTAAAAGCAAACAAAAATCCAAAATCAATCAATCCAAACCAAAATAAACCCCAAACTATCTATGTGGAGTCTGGGCCCAGGGAAGGGCCAGGCAGGAAGACGGAAAAAAGGATAGGGAAGGATAAGGAAAAAAGGAGCATGGAAGATTCTCCTGTTGAGTCACAAGGTTCAGAATAGACCCCTATGCTAAACTGAGCCCAGACTTGACCAACAGTTTATGCCTGAAGGCCCAACAGCACTTGATAGCACTTAAGAGCACTTAGCCCTTAACCTCAACAGCACTTAACAACACTTAACAGCATTTAACAACACTTAATCGACAACTTAAATTAAACAATTTAGCAACGGATTCATACAGAATTGACTATACCACAACAGTAACTTACTTACAGACTTAACTTACTTACAAACCTAACTTATTTACAAGACTGAAGTACTTCAGAATGTAGGAGAGCAACATTCCTAGTACATTTGCTAGAGCATACTCACACTCTCATGCACACAAACATAAAAAAGTCTGTACAAGGTACATATCTGAAAAATTCTCCTTGAATTAAGTGAAGTACACATGTCAGATACCTTTGCATCTTCTCAACAGGTGAAGGATTGAGCCTGAAGAAGAGGGGGTATCAGCCCAGGATTGTTGTTAACATTCAGCAGTCCTCCAGTATAGCAACCTTGAGAGTTGGCTGGCTCTGAGAGGCCCAGTCAGAGGGGGATTGCTGATCACAGCCCACTGTGGTCCAGGAGAGCTCAAAGGGTGTCACTTTGGACTGCTGTTTAAAGGGTTGCAAGAGAGTTGGCTTTACTCATACTAATTTTCCATCCTGGCCACAATTCAGGTGGGTTACTCCCTTTGAAAGTTTGATAAAGATAATATTACTCCACTTGTGTTGTTATTCAGGCAAGAAAACTAGGTTTGCAAGACTATTTGTTAAAACAACCCAGGAGGTCATTAGACAGCCTTGTTCCTGGGAACAGACTGTTTTTTGTAAGTTCAAGAGAAGCTGAGCCCAGGTGTTATTCACAAAGGCCAAAATCCAACAAGCATTTCTCAGACCATAGTGTGGCTTGTGGAGGGTGGGGGATGGGATGCACCACCACACTCTGACACACTGGCTTCAGGCCTGCCTTTTTCTTCTTTTTTTTTT
>VXBX01001582.1:132206-144811 GCA_013400415.1 Scytalopus superciliaris
GGCCCCCGCGCTGAGGGCTCGGGCAGCACCGCTGAGGGGGAGGCGGGGCTGGGCAGGGCTCAGCGCTGCTCCGGCTGCTCCGGCATCGCGCCTGTCCGTGAGGTGCCCCGCCGAGCTCGGGGCTCTTCACAAGGCGTTTTGGTTGGGTTTTANCACGGATGGAGCAGCTCTGCTACAAAGACAGGCTGGGTGAGCTGGGGCTGTTGGGCCTGGAGAAAAGAGGCCCCCAGGGAGCCTCAGAGCACCCTCCAGTGCCTAAAGGGGCTTCAAGAGAGCTGGAGAGGGACTTTGCACAAGGGCATGGAGCGACAGGGCAAGAGGAAATGGCTGAAGGGGGGTAGATTTAGATACTGGGACGAAACTCCCTGCTGTGAGGGTGGTGAGGCACTGGAACACGTTGCCTGAAGACGCTGTGGATGCCCCATCCCTGGAAGCGTTCAAGGCCAGGCTGGATGGCGGCTCTGAGCAGCCTGATCTAGTGGAAAGTGGGAACCACAGGGTCTTTAAGCGCCCTTTCCTGCGCTGGGCGGTGCAGGCCGGGCGGGGCCGCGTTGCCATGGCGACGGGATGAGGGGCGGGGCCGCCCCGCCCGCCCGCCTTCCCGCGTCACATCGGCCGGCGGGCGCGGGCCCCGCCCCCCGCGCGCTGCGATTGGCCGCCGGGCATGGCGCCATGTCGGCACAGCGCCGCTGATTGGCCGGCGCCGCTGAGGCCCGGGCNTTTTAATTTTTCTTTTTGCGGTTTCGGAACCTCTGCCCAGGCTCCTTGCCTCACCATTGAGGAAATTCCTTCCTCTGCAAAGGAAGCCCTCGCGTTTCCATACACACGCCTTTTCATCCCTCTCACTCAGCCCCGGTTCGGGCAGCGTCCCTTGAAGGCGAGGCTTTGCAGGAGCAGTGACCCTCATCATGTGGACCTTTCTGGGTATCGCCTCTTTCATCTACGTGTATAAAAAGTGTGGGGACCTCATGACTTACGCTAACAAGGAGGTGCTGCTCTCCGTGTTGGTGTTTTTCTCCCTCGGCTTGCTGCTGTCCTACAGGTACCACTTCAGGGGGCCCCGGCAGCAGCAGAAGCAGAAGTCACACCTGGGGATGCTCTCTGATGTGCTCTCAGCTTTGCCGCTTGTTGGCTTCTTCTGGGCCAAACCCACCCCGGGATCCCAACAAGTCGAACAACCCAAATCCAGAAAGGTAAGTTTGATTTGGCACATTCGGTGGGAGGTCCCCCTGTTCTGGATACTGACCTGCCCTGATGAGGGAAAAGAGCTAAGAAGGGGGTGAAGAGGGTTTGTCTTCACATGCTCAGTGCCTGATTTGTCATATTTTGTGTTAGTTTTGGGTGACAGAAGAAACAGTGGAACTTACGCAAGTGGTAGATCAAATGTGTTTGAAGATTTGTAGTAAAGGATTATTATACTCACAAAAAGTATCTTCAGTTACCAGTCTGTTGTAAAGATGAAGGACTGGAGCATCTCTCCTATGAGGAAAGGCTGAGCAACTGGAGAAGAGAAGGCTTGGGGAGGTTTCATCAATGTCAGTGTATATCAATGTTTCCTAATACCTGAAGGAAGGGTGTAAAGAGCCACGCCTTTTTCACTGATGTCCAGTGACAGGACAAGAGGAGATAGACACACTGAAACACTGGAGGTTTGCTCTGAACATCAGGAAGCACTATTTACAGTGACTGGGCACTGCAATATGTTGCCCAGAGAGGTGGCAAAGCCTCCATCCTTGGAGGTATCCAAAACATGACCCAGGCCAGTCTGCTCTGACTCTGCTTCAACAGGGACTTTGGACCAGATGACCTGCAAAGGCCCTTTCCAACCTCACCTATTCTGTGGCTCTGTGATCAGCTTCCTAATATTTGTGGGTAAAACACATTTGTTTAGACAACTGCTGATAGAGTTACATGGAAATTAGTAGTGAACTATTGCCTGTACAGTAGGTACAGAACCTGAGCTCAGATGGTCTGTTCCCTTGGGCACAGCATGGGCCTTACTGTGGGACAGTGGAGAGCTGCAGTTGGTGCTTGGAGCTTAGCTGGAGCCCTGCCATCCAAGACTATGAACTGGACATACATATCCAGTACATCCGTGGTTGGCACTGTTTGGCTACTTTCCTCTGTACTTCTGGGCGTTTTCACATGAGCACTGACCCCTTGCATCAAAGAACATTAAACTGCTTTTGACTGCAAGTCAAAGGTTCTGGATTTTTGTTTTGTTTTTCTAGCAGAACCTGCCTTTACCCCAATTTCTTGTGTTACCTGAATTCAGATAGTTAGTTTTGCATTCCCTTGCTGCATTGTAGATATAAACATGACACCATGCCACTAGAAATTCTGGTGTCAGTGTTATTCTGGGCATTTGTTTCACTGATGCAATCATATTTTTACCACTGTCAGCACTGCAGTACCAAGGCATTTGCGAAAGAGTGAATTGAACTCTCTTCTACCAGCTGGAGAAATGACTTGCAGCTTTGCAGTGGAGTGACCCTTAAAACTTTTTTTCACTTTAAAATGCATGTGATTAGGTGATGTTGGGAAGGTTCTATAGCATAGCTGGTCTTCATCTTCAGAGACCAGTTTATGTGTTAACTGATGTCCAATCCAATGTATGTCAACAGCTGTAAATGTAGGTGAAGGGTATTTTTGCTTACACTTTTACCTGTCAGGTGACTTGCCATTTCAGGACCACTTAATAATATTTCCCAGGTAGCTGTTTCTGCTGACTCTTTTCCATGCTGAGTATGACCATAAGCTGTTATTTTAGTACTTAGATAGGTTCACTTACAGTAAAATTAAAGAGAAATGTTATCTAGAGAAATACATTTTCCAGTAAATCTGATACCTTTTCTTTATAAAGTGCTAAGACCTCCATGTAGGAGTGGTTCACTGGCATGAAAGCATTACTGTCTGACTTTACAGAATAATAATATGGGTCTTGTCTTACTGTCTTTTATAGCAACTTTCAGTCTCCCTGACACTTATGGTAGTGATTTGTCTTGGATCAGTGGGACAGTTTTAAGCAAGGGCCTTGATTTTTTTTGTGGGGGTGTTGGTTTTGTTGCATTGTAGAGTATGACAGATTTCATTTGCAGGAAAACTAAGCTGGAGGATGCTCTCCAACTACTGATGCACTCTCCATTCCCTGAGTCATAGTTGAACCCGTCCAAAGTCAGCCCTCTGACAAGGTTATAGTGCAGAAAACATCAACACATGTGACTCTGTTGGTTTTGTTTTCTAAAGGGTAAAAAGGAAGTAAACTTCTCAGATGTATATCTGACAGAGATGGCTCCAAATGCAACATTATCACCTCAATACGATCCAGAAATTATCATTGTGGGATCAGGTGTCCTTGGTTCTTCCTTGGCCACGGTACTGTCAAGGGATGGAAGGAAGGTGACTGTGATAGAGAGAGATCTGAAAGAACCTGACAGGATAGTTGGAGAATTGTTGCAACCTGGAGGATTTAAAGCTCTTCGAGACTTGGGTCTTGAAGGTAAGTGCATTTCAAAATGTAAATATAGCTGTAACAGAACAGTTGCTGCACTCAACAATGTTTTCAGTAAAAAATTAAGCAATAAAGTATCTGTGCTTTATATTTGAGTTAAAATCACTTGTGTATTTCCAGTTTGCCATTTTGAAAATGCTTGTCCTTTGACAGGTGTTTTTTAAGAAAATTGAACCCTATGTAAAGAAATAGTTTTCATATATAATTCAGCTTTCTTAAAGACTTTTTAAAACTCACCTGATGTCTTATATTTTGCAGATACAGTAGAAGGTATTGATGCACAAATGGTAAATGGTTACATAATTCATGACCTAGAGAGCAAGTCGGAGGTTGAGATCCCTTATCCAACATCTGAGGATGGACGTGTGGCCAGTGGCAGATCTTTTCATCATGGGCAGTTCATCGTGGGTCTCCGAAGGGCAGCTATGGCAGAGCCCAAGTGAGTCATGGTGTGAGCAGCACAGCTGGGATCCAGAGATTCAGAAGCACTGTTCCCAGCATCCATGAGATTCTTTAACCATTTCCCTCTGTTCCAACACAGAAGGCTGCAATGAACAAGAATGAGAGAAAGTAGCAGCTGTCTATAGTTGCTCATGCCGCTTTCTGTGGACAACTTCATACATTACATGTACATCATATGTATCATATGTACACCACCCTTTGGGACCAGTTAAACTAAGGGAATATAGTCTTTAAATGCTAGGCAAGGTACTGGCACATCTCTGTGAGACAACAGTTGATGGGTGAAGGGTTGATTCTCTTCTGCTGATTCTTGGGTTTGGCACTCTATCAGAAGCAATGACCTCTTCTTGGTGAGCAGTGCACAGAACTTTTTTGGCCAAGGTACGAGTGGCAAATCTGGCATCATTTCTTAGATCATGATTTGTGTTAGAAGGGTCCTTTAAAATCACGTAGTCCAACCCTCCTGCAGTGCATAGGTTCATGTATTTCTTCCACTGATGTTTTCAGTGATGCAAGAAATTAAGCTTTTACGTGCATGTTGTTTTGCCTTTTTTTTTGACAACAGGAAGTGAGGCAAAATAACTAAAAAGGAGCACTAAATGGAAGTAGTTCTTCCCAGTTACTAACTTGTATATGTCAGAATCATGAAGACACTTACTTCTCATAATGAAAAGAAAAATTAGTGTTTGGTATCTCCTCTTATCTGTTTTCCTTCTTTTATACAAGAGATGAGAAAGAAACTTTTATTGAAACAGACTCTAGGTGCTGTTTTCTGTGTGATATTTTTTTTGTGTTGTCTTTTTTCCCACCTAAATAATTTTTCCCCCTTAAAGTACAATGAATGCCTTATGTCCCCTCAGAAGAAAAATACAGCATTATCATATTTTTACCTGACATATCTTTATTCTGAGCTGGAAAACTGCTTTCTCCTATCACATATGTTATGTTGTATGAATTACTAAAAGCAGCATTAAAAGGTAACAGCTCTGAAGTACAGTTAAAATTAATGGCAGTTCTGTTCACTAGCTCTGAAAGCTAAAGCCTTCTTGTCGAGGCTACAAATTCAATAAAATTTGGGCACCTGTTTGTTCAGATTCTGGGGAAAACTCCAGTAGCTGTGCACAGTCTTGGCAGCAAAAACTTAAAAAAAACTAAGGCTTGTGATTTGAATGTGAAATTCTTTCATGTTTTCCCACACGAGCTTTAGTGTCTGTTTTGTGTGTGCTTGTTTGTCATTTGAATTGTAGCACAAAACCCGTCATGTTTGCAGGAAAGATCAAGAATTCTTGAATAGTACCATGAGGTTTTGTTTTTCATCTCTAAAGTTGTGAAAATATAGGGGGTAATTATTACTGATTAATATATCGTCTTTATAAGTACTATGAATCTAAATAAATTTATTTCAGATGAGCAAAATTAATTTTACAGGTCAAGAGGTAGGGCATCATTAGTTTATAATAATAAACTAATTCTATATAATTATGAACTGATTTATAGTGGGTGTGAACCAGAAAAAGAAATGAGCACTTTCATAGGTAACTAAAGCGACACGTATAAAAGAAACTTAGAGCCAATAGGATCTGCAGACCTGTTTCACTGTCATGCTGCTGCACTCCCTGGCTGTTGAAGTTTCTGTCAGTGTGCTCACACATAACCATTCATGTTGTGTTACAGCCACAGTGCCTGTTGCCTGGCAAATTAATCCAGTCATGATCTGCTCTGAAATTTCCATGTTGGATGACATGTGGAAAATACATGAATTGAACTGTTTGTTTTCCTTCTGAGAGAGCCTAAAATAGCAAGCTGTGGTATTCTCAGGTGGACCTTTAGCTCAGTTCTCCAAGTTGTGGAATTTCACCTGGATGTGGAATATTTGTGAGGGAGAGACAGTGTCCCTTTTCGAGCTGCTAAGTGTGAACTGCTGTGATCAGATTTAATAGCTCAGACCCAACAAGGGATACAAGTTTACACAGGTTTAATTTCTGAACCGGAAAGAACTCTGGTTGGGAGATAGAGGCAAAGGATACTTCATTCGTGTCCTAAACAGGTTAGGTTAGTTTGGACTACTGAATTAGGTGTCTCATTTTTATCTAGTGTACATGTTAAGTGTTTAAGTGCTGCTGATCTTGCTCCATAATTCTCCTTGGAGTTGGGTCTCACCTCCACTGTCAGCAATTCCCACCATTTAGTAGGGATGGCTCAGTCAGCTGCCAGATTTCTGACCATTATGAGGTGTGAAACTCCTCTCAGTCACTTTCCTGGCCATGGAGCACCTGAAGCACAGCTGGGGATTCTGCTCAGTAGCAGGTGTTGAAGATACACACTATGGTTTTTAGAATACTCAGGTGTCATTGCAAAGGTGATGTTGAACTGAAATTAATGACCAACACTTTTTGACATTTAATGTGGCCTCAAAAAGTGGTCAGGAACACTTCCCCAAAAGCTTTAAAGAAACTGTGTTGGCAGAGACAAGATTAGTGAAAATTTGGTTTTTCTTCTGTGTCTAGTGCCTTGAAATGTTGGCATCACTAATGCTCTTCTGTTTTAACCCCTCCATTTTAGTGCAAAATTCATCGAGGGAACTGTGTTACAATTGCTTGAGGAAGATGATTGTGTCGTGGGTGTTCAGTACAAGGACAAAGCAACAGGAGACACTAAGGTAAGACAGTTTTCTGTTAGGATCTCTGTTAAACTATTGAGAGAATTGAGGGTTGCTTTATGGATATATATAATTTTTTTAAAAAACTTGTATTTCAGAGCACTGGTGCAGAAATAATGCAATTATCAAGAAAGCAAAAGCTCTAATAAAAGGGAGATTACTTTCCAGTAGATACAGTCCTGGAATACGGGAATTCTTTTTATAACTTCTTATGCAGCTTCTGCTTTCAGTGTCTCTGGAGAATTCAGTTCATTATTTGTTTCAATATTCATAGTCTGAAGCTTAAAATCTTTTGAGAGTTCCTGGTGAGAAAACCAATATATCAGGATTTGTGCTTTGCCTGTATGTAATGGTCTGCATTTCCATGTATACTTCCACCATCAGTGAGGGACTGAAAATAAGATAGTTACCTATTCATAGAGAAAGCTCTGTCCAATCATTTCTTGGATGACAGAAAGAGAGTTCTGGCCTATTTTAATTGTGTCACCAGTTTGATTAAAGTTCTTTGCATCAACTACTGCTAAACTGCTGGGTAAATGCTGTGAAACTGTGTGAACTTGAAAACTCTAGGAAAGACCAGTCCGGGTAAAACCTTTGTGCTGAAGTTGTGGGTATGCTGCCTATTCTCTAGAAAAACCAAAATTTTAGCCTTCTTTGTTGCCTTTGAAATTCCTTTGCTGCCTAAATTTATGTAAGTAGTGTGTTCAGATGTGCTCTGATGGGGAAGATGGGAATCTCCTGCCTATGCCCTGCATACTAGATGAAGAAAGTTCCTGAATAGCTGAAAGATCCTCCCCTCAGCATTAGTAACAGTGTCTTTCATCTTTAAGTTGTTTAGAAATGGGAATAGTGGCATAAAACCATATGTGAGAGAGCCTTTTGAAAGTACTTGCCAGAGCTGTAGGGAGAGCAAGCTCGTTTTAGACTCTCCTCAGGCAAATGGCATTTCAAGCCCACTTGATGGCAAAGTACTCTGAGTAGGAAGCTGTAAGAGAGTGGTAACAACATCCTTGACCCCTCTTGAGGTAGCTGGAGGAGGAGGGAGCTCCAAGTGGTGTTCCTTGGCTGTTTCACATGTTACGTAAAATGAACAAAACCATATTAGGAAATTCACTGTAGTGGAATAAGCCATTGAATCACACATGGGTGTGGGAAAGACAGGGAGTTTGGAGAGGAGGTGGGGTTTTTTTCCCAAATCCAGCTGGTTTATCATCCAGCAACATGTAAGGGGGGTTTTGTTTTGTTTTGTTTTGTTTTGTTTTGTTTTGGGGGTGGAAAAAGATTGTGCAAAAATAGATATTTTGCTTTGAGTTTTGCTTTTAAGCTTCTCACATTTATGGATGATGTAGTTGTAGTAATTTTAAGTGTGACATTTCACCAGTGGTAGGGTGACCAATGTTTCAGTCTGTGTCTTTCCCTAGAGCTTTAATGTTGTTCCAACAGCCTTAAGCTTCCAGTATGTGTACTGGGGATAAACAAATTCATGTTTTGCTCTGAATGCTGAAGTTTTATGGTTGGAAAGAGCTGTTTCATTTACTGGCTTAGATCTCCTTTGATTTTAGAAGTCTGGTGTAAGAAGTTTCCATTAAACATTTCTTCTTAACTATGTTTTCCTACCTTTGAGTTTTTACAGTTAGGAGACTTCTGGTTGAATAATAAAACAAAACCCAGGCTTGTTTACATTCCTTAGCCTGTATTCATAAAGAAAGGGGACTGATCTGTGTTGTATGTCTGTTTCTCTGATCTCTCCATCCCTGTTTTCCACATTACCTCTGAGATTTTTATTCTCTTAAATGAAGTTTAAATTAGCCAGTGTGCTAAAAGTCAACTTACAAAATTCATCAAAACCAGTCAACTGAATAGACTCAAGGTTTAGTATGTTGACTGTGGAAAAATTGTTGCATGAATGTTCAGCTCCTTACACACCCAGGGGACCCATACAGGCAGGTGACTTTGGTTTAATTGCAGGAAAAATGAGCTTGCAATCATCCAGTCTGGGAATCCATAGGAAGGAGGTTTTGTTACCTCTACTCAGGAACTCGCTTCTATAGGCACAGACACCATAAAACATGTATTATTTTACTCAGATCTGTTCTAATCTGAATTTGTCCGACTTCCCCTCACATAGCAAAAGATGTTAAGGCTTGTGTGACCAAGAGGAGTTGGACTCCATTATGCCAGTGAGTCCCTCCCAGTTCAGGATATTCTGTGATTCTGTGAAGTGACAGAGTCCGTTCTGGTGCTGGAGGGAACTGTTCCTGGAGGAATGCATTCACATAGTGGCTCACCAGAGGTGTCCATCCAATAGTAAAAGATTTTCTGGGAGTGCTAATGAAACACACTGTGCTTTTTTTTGCCTTGTTACTTACATACTGAAAGATACTGTATTTTATTGCTTATGCCAAGTGTATGAGATTACTGAAGGCCAAGGACTAATGTTCAGGGTAAATCTGTTGTCATTTGAAGTTCAATCACTGAATATATTGACATTGAGAAAGCTGCAGGTAGAAGGAAAACGTCTACCTCTAAATTCTTGCTAGTATAATAATGTTGTTATATTACTGTAACAGTAAAACACTTCGAAATATATTTTAGTTATTGGAATTATTTGCTTATGTTGGAGAACAATGTATCTGTTAAACATTAGGGATTTGTACCGACCTTCAGGCTGAACATGGTAAGTTTATTCAGATTTGTATTTTGTCTATATACACTGTTTGTTATTGCTCCTAAGTATACTAGGAACTGTTTGAAGTTCCTTGCTTGGCCTTTTAAAAAGGGCCCTATGTGCTTACTGCATATCAGTTTGTTACAGTTTGGTTTGGTTTTCTTCAGTTGCTTATGCATGGTTCTTTAATTTAAAATTTAATCTTTGTTTTCTTTTTTCTTCTGAAGAACATTACAGGCTGAAGGGAGCAAATATTCCTCTTTCTTGTCTTTTATTTATCCAAGTTCCTACACAGTTTCCATAACTGTGTTATGTGAATGCATGCCTAAAAAAGCTGAACTGTATCATTAGGTGACCTTCTAGAGGAAATAAGTATGAATATGAGGGAGGCAACAACCACTGTATTTCTTACATGTTGTTAATATGGTCTGTGATCCTCTTAGATGTTTATTGTTTCATAGAGTATTTAATGTACAATAGCAAAGGAGAGGTTGGGAGTTGCCTCTCACTGTTCTGATGCAAAATTGACAGTGACCAAACTTTATTTTTTCTTCATGCTGCAGGAACTTCATGCACCACTTACAGTTGTAGCTGATGGACTTTTCTCCAAATTTAGGAAAAACTTGATATCCAGTAAAGTTACGGTTTCATCCCATTTTGTTGGTTGCATTTTGAAGGTAACTTTCATGTATGATACTATATAAGCCAGTATGCTACTGCTTCTTAACGTGGGTCTGAATTTCACCAAATAATGCTGTTATTCATTACCTTTTCCAACAGAATCAGTTAGAACTGTGGATTTACATATTTATGCAACTGTTCTGCCAGTTTCTGTGTCCCTTTGAGGAGCGCTTGGAAATTTTGATCTATGTTTTTATCTGTCCATCCCAGCTCTAGGACAGTCGAACTTACTATGTCAGATTTCACATATTTGGTATAGTTACAGGTCATATTTTCATCTCTTAAAACACTTTTAGGTAGCTATGAGCCAGCTTTGGCTTTGTTTGTTGTCTTTTGAAGTAGATATTGTGGTTAAAAGTTAGATTTCTGCTTTTAGGAATGGAGTACAGTTCTACTCTTAACCATATTGCTGAACAGGGGAAAGTTTAAAAAAATGTATTTGGATTCAACATAGCTAGTTTAAACTGAGCACTGGACTCCCTAGACCAGTTCATAGAAATTTATGTTTATTTTAAGAAAAAAACGTTTCAGCATCTTATATAAGGTAGTGCTGTGTGCACTGCTAGTGCTGTGTTTTATTTAGCACGAAGCTCTGGATCAGAAATAGGCCCCACTGTACACCTGGAACACAATTTGTAAAAGAGTTACCCTGGATATGGGTGCTTTGACAGAGTTGTGTTAAGATACTGGTACCTAAGATGGTGACACTCCATTTTTCACAATATTTACAGTATTTGTTCAGGGAGTGGAATCTTGGGTTTTAGACCATACAAACAGCTGTGAGTCAAACCACCTACATTTTATACTCCAGGAGAATACCCAAACTGTGCTCCTGCCTGAAGGTGGGAGGTACCTTGTAACCAGGTATATATTTGCCTGCAGCGCCTGTAAACTTGAAGAGAGAAGGTGGTGTCCTGATTTCAGACTGGGAATCTGGGTTGGTAGCTGGGTGGTTGGAGAACACAGGTAGAAATCCCGGCTGGGTCTTACACTCTGTAGCTGCTGCATTAGCTGTTGCTTTAGCAGCAAAAATAATTAATGGAGAATCGACCAGAACTAACAGAATTTTCACTGGACTGAGAGCACTAACTTGGAGGAACTTTAGCACTTTTTGGGTTCTTGACCCAGTCAGCACTGCCCAAGTTTCTCTACTTTTGGAATCTTGTTTAAGACCTCACTAGGCAGGACCCTATAACTCTTCCTGCATTGGGGTCTCCATGTAGTTGTGTTCAGACTAGTGTATTTCTTTCCCTCCCACCATTTTCTTTATGAAAAGAAAACAGAATGATCTTACCAAAAACTACTACATTGATTACATTACAGGTTTTCAATTGCATGTATTAAATATTGATGAGGTATTCAAATGAAATGTATAAATTAGTATATATTCTAGTAAATGTATCAGCAAAATTATTGTTCCTATACTCAAGTTCAGAACTTTCTTTTTGAAAACACTTTTCTTCATTTAAGGGACAAATAACAAATTTAATATGATGAGGGATTTTATTTCAAGTATTTTAGAAAATTATTTTGTATGTGTGACATTTAGTATCCTTTCATTAATCAGTCTCAATCTTTCTCCCACTTCTTTCCTTTTTAAGGATGCACCACAGTTTAAAGCTAATTATGCTGAACTTGTTTTAGCTAAAACAAGTCCAGTGCTAATTTATAAGATTTCTTCAACTGAGACTCGAGTCCTTGTTGATATTCGAGGGGAAATGCCAAAAAATTTAAAAGAATACATGATTGAGAACATTCATCCACAACTGCCTGGTAAGTCTGCAAAGACTCCTGGATAATTATCACATTTAAATATGCCAAAAAAAGGCACAATTCATTGAATCCATTGAACTGTGTGGGCTTTTCCATGTGCGGAGTTGCTGTTTCAGTAACCCCTCAGCCTTCTTTGATTCCACATCACACAGTTTCTTCAGCTCCCATCTGTGGGCAATTCAGAAGGGTTATGTCTCTAAGGAAAGGTTAAAATAGGTTATGTACAAGTTGCTTTTGACTTTGTCCAAGTACTGTAACTAAAATGCGTGGTTATTGCAGATCACTTAAAGGAGCCATTCTTAATAGCGGTTCAGAATGATCGTTTGAGGACTATGCCAGCCAGCTTCTTGCCTCCTTCAGCTGTAAACAAGAAAGGTGTGTATTATGAAATAAAAGGAAGGAAAAACTAATTATAAACGTCTTCTGGGACATAGGACTTTGTTGTCATAGATGTATATTTGTTGTTCAGTAGAGCTGTCTCATAATTCTTCTATGAAGAATAGTATTTTGAAAATGTATACCTTGGGCATAGTTTAACTGGAATGTTTATATTGACACCAGATTTTAAATCAATGCCTTCTTTATCTCTGAGTTTAATTCACTGAGTTGCTCAAGCTTATACAAGTGTGGTCTTTCTAAGAAAACTTTATTTAAAAAAAAAAAGAAAATTAACTTAAAAAGTGTGTGTTTGTGTTTTTTTGAGGTGTGCATATGTATACCTATAGGGGAAAAAAACCCAGTTTGATCCTGATCATCTTAAAACAGTTATAAGCCTGTTAATTTAAAGACATACTTTTTGAGGTTTTCCTTTTTTTTTTTTTTTTTTAAATTTTCTAGTTGTTGTTCTTTTT
>VXBX01001582.1:145064-159641 GCA_013400415.1 Scytalopus superciliaris
GTTGTTGTTCTTTTTATTTTCTGGTGGGAATTAATTCTTAGTATGGTTGTTTGTTTGGGGGTTTTTTGTTGTTTTTTTTTTTAAATAGAGGGTTTGAATTCTAAGATTATGTAACAGCCATGCAGTGTCTCATTGTTTTTTCTCTTCTACCTAGGTGTTCTTCTTTTAGGAGATGCATATAATATAAGACACCCTCTAACTGGTGGAGGAATGAGTGTTATTTTAAATGATGTTAAAATATGGAGAAGTTTGCTCCAGGATATTCCAGACCTTTATGAAGATTCTGATGTTCTTAAGGTGATTCTTTATTTTGGATTTATTTTAGACGTCTTTTTCTGCAATTCAGTGACACACTTCTAAGTTTTCTGCAACTCAGGGACAAGTAAGTTTTTTAAGCAGTTTTCAAAGGCTTGGATAGAATAATTAGACACTGGGGATTCACCAGTGAAACTGTGGCTTGTGACTGCTGTGTGTGTGTGGCAAAAAGCAGTTTTAAACTTGTGCTTATAGACCTGCCATATTTTACTTAAGGAGACTGGTGTGCTGTGTCTAGTCAGGATACTTTGCTAATATAAACTGATATTCCAATCTTAGCAGTGTATTTGTACCCAGACTGATCCTGACTGTGGTGGGTTTGGACCATTACACTTGTGTGAGTGGAACTTTGAGAATAATGAGCTTGTGTCCTTAGTGTTTCAAGACACATCTCAGTGCTCCAGGAGCCTGTTGCCCACTGCATTAATCTCACAGTAATAAATCAGAAGCCATTCTTCTTTCCCAGGATCAGCACAATCAGTGTTCATGTGAGGTTTATTTTTTCAGTGGGATTTAGAACAAAAATTCTGATGAGTAGATAACAAGGTTTCTGATTTATTTATTTACTACTTTTGATTGGGTAAGACATATTGTCTTGGCTAAATTACAGGTAGTATAATATTAGACTACAAGCAGCTGATTAAAAAATGTATTTGAAAATGGAGAAGCACTTAGAGGGACCCTGAATGTCAGGACAGGTCAAGATTTACCTAACCAAATCACATCTCAGCTAGTCACCTCACACTTACAGATATTCCCTCCTTACTATCAGTGAACTGAGAGAATGAGGTGAGTGTTACCCTTCAAGTTTCAACCCTCCCCAGCCACCTACTATAGGATGAGGCAAAGCATGCTCTGCAGCTGCCTTCTTTTTTTTTTTTTTTTCCCATATATTTAATATAAGAAGAGTCCAGATAACTGGTTCAACAAGTTTCCAGAATTCCTTAATGACATTGCTGGGAACTGATCTAGTGAATGACTAAATCCACTCTGCATTTTCATGAGCATGACTCTTGCCACCTCTTTGGGAATCTTTTGAATGCTATTGTGTATTTACTGACAGAAATACTTTTTTTTTTCCCATTTTCAGGCTAAAAGAACGTTTTACTGGTCAAGAAAAAAATCTCATTCTTTTGTAGTGAATGTTCTTGCCCAGGCACTTTATGAACTCTTTGCTGCCAGAGATGGTAAATATATTTTAACAATAACCTCTGACTAATTACTAGTTATGACTTGGTAGTTAAAAATGTCTGAGGAAGGGATGTGTATGACCATGTGTTCATGTGGGTTTGTGTATATATGAATATGTAAATATGTATGTATATTGATATAAAAAAAATTAAAGTATTTCAGTAAGTTAGCTCATGTTCTCTGCCTAGGTGTTCAGCTCTAGTGTGATGTAGACTGAGCTTTAGGAATGTGGAGGCAAGTCTGGAATTAGTATTAAAGAAAAACAAACCCAAAGAAAAAACCAACAGACAAAGAAAAAAATAGGAAACATTTGTTATTGTGTCAGTTAATGCAAAAATATGTAGATATTCCTTAAGACTACCCTTTTCTTAAATAAAACCAGCTTAAAATCCAGCAGAATTGAACAGAACAACTGCTACCGAAGTCCTGGATTTAATACCACTGTTGTGTATGCAGAAAAATGTTTGGGTATGTGTTGAATGTATTTGTTGAGTCATTTTAATTGATTTTTTAGATTCCCTGCATCAGCTAAAGAAAGCCTGTTTCCATTACTTCAGACTTGGAGGAGAATGTGTCTCAGGCCCTGTTGGATTGCTCTCTGTGTAAGTTCACTGTGCTGTCAGTAGTTGATGTGAACGGGGCTGAGCACGGTGAGCCCCTGTGAGATCTGCTTTGCACAGGGAGAATGGCCCATGCAAGCCTGTGTTGTTAAGATTTTTGGAAACTGTGTTTAAATGCTGAGTGTTTTTTTTTTCTTTCTGTCTAAAAAAGGCCAGTAAAAGCTGGAGAAAAGTTAGTGTAGGTGGCACAGGAGTTTGAATGAGGTGGAGTGGTCCAGACCAACAGAACAGCTGATGGAGATGTTTCCTACTTGACAAGTTGAGAGTAGTGAAGGGTGAGGCCTCTTATAAAAGATTGTAAGGAACAGGGAAATCTCTAGCTGTGAAGGTGTTTGACTGACCCCTCAGAAACTAATGAATGCACAGTAAATCATGCTACTCTGAACATGTGAGAATGTTTGCTTTTACATTTCTCTTTTTGGAATGAGAGCTAAAACTGAAGAGCCTGTTGAGAATATTCTTCTGGGGGATGATAAAGGCAGACGCAGAGTGCTGGAAATGAAGAGAAAGCAGCAGGCTATGTTGGCTGTGCTGTAGAGGGAAATAAGAGAGTGTGAAGCAGCTGCAAGAGAACCGAACTTGTTTTTGTTAGTTGAGATGGCATGGCCAGAGCTGCCTAAATCAGGGGTGTGTAATCTTGGGTGGAGATCTCTATTTGTAAAATTAAAACTTGTCAGTGCTTTTTGATGCTGTTATTTACCTGTTTTGTCTGTTTGTTGTTTTTTTTTTAACACAGGCTATCTCCTAAACCAATGGTACTGATTGGCCACTTCTTTGCTGTGGCTTTATACGCCGTGTATTTTTGCTTTAAGTCAGAGTCCTGGATCACCACACCCCGAGCAGTTTTCAGTAGTGGAGCTGTTCTCTACCGGAGCTGCTCTATAATATTTCCACTTATTTACTCTGAAATGAAGTATTTAGTCTATTAAAATCCAGGGGAAAATGACTGGAGGAAGAAAACATGGAAATCACAATGCCTTCAGAATCTTTGGATATGTACTATTTAATATTGTATTATGTTTTCTTCTCTTCAGAATGCAATTTCCTTGATAAGGATTTAACTTAATTTTGGTTTTGTGGTTATATACATATATATTATATGTAAATATTCTTTTCTTTGCAACTTAAGTTCAAAAAGGAGTTAGCTGTTTACAAAGACCATAATTAAGTGTTGACACGTGGTAGATAATTGCCAGTTTTGACAGAATTTCTTTCCTTGCTTTATCCATTGCTGAGTGCACCACTAATATTAATAAACTGAGAAGTGAAAACTGTAAACCATATGCTGCTATTATCCTTCATGCTTTTTCTGTTCAATAGTGCCATAGTTCCATGTTTCTTTCATACTGTGAAATATTGTAACATTCTTGATTTGGGTTATTTCATTAGGATTTGCCTGTGTTCTGTTTCAGTTGCAGGTAAGATGCTAGTTTGTTGACACTTAAAAGGACACTGTAAAGGATGTCAGATCTTGATGTGTCACCATTATCTTCAGCTTCAGTCAGTGTTGCCAGTGCCGTGTTGCTCTTCTGAATCCATTCTTTACACCAGAATTCATTTAAAACAGTAATAATCAAACCATAGCTATGTTGGCTATTGCAGTGCACTCAGGTACTGAAAGCACAGTTTCTTGAAAATTTTTTCATATCTCACTTCCTTTTAAAACCTTGGGAGTTTGGGTTTGTTTTGCTTGGTGTGTGTGCAACTGAAGTTTAACACTGCCACAAACTGAAGCACAGCAACAAACTTTATCCACTGAAACAAATTCAGTCCAGGCTATTTCCAATAGACAGTAATCTTTAATATTACTTTTAAAAATTAATGAGAAATACCATGAAAGTGTCCTTTTAATACTTGGAGTATGGTGGGATTATTTTTCCTGTAGGAATTGCTGCATGCTACTAAACAGTTCATGTCTATTCCTGTTGGTCACTATTCCTCTCAGTGTTCTTGTTATCAGTGTGCTTTCCTTTGTTCTTGTGCATCTGCATTTTACTTTGCCTTTCCTGTGATTGGTTTGGGTATCCCTGTATGGCTCCACTCTTGGCTTGCCTAATCAATCACATGTGGGGGCAGCCAACAGTCTGGAGAGCAGTAACAGATTTTGTTCTTCTGTACTGGTGAAACTGTGACTCTATCTTGGAAATGGCAGATTGCATAAGCTGTGTATAAACATACATTTTATCTTGGACTGTGAAAAAAAAATCTGTGGAGAGACTTTATTGAGTATTTTATTTGATGAATATGACCTGTTCTTTTCCAGAAGCAAAAGTATGTATATTTTTCTAACCATGATCACTTTTGATACCCTCTTGAAATTACACCCATCATGAATATGTCTATGGTTAAACTTTAGGGTAAAGTACTAATATTTTCAAATATCATTATGTATGGTAACTAAATGATGCCCCTTTAAGGGTACACAAAGTTTGCAGAATTTATACAAGTGTTTTCAAAAATTGTGACAATTTTGAAAATATTGATTAATTTTACATTTTCTATTTTTTTATATTATTTGCAGTCAGTCTCTTTAAAGTCAAGGATAAAAAGTCCTGAGCCAAATACACATCTTCAGATTACTTAAATAAAAAAGTTATAATATATGTAGATTACTTTTGTTGTGTATCTCTGGTTAATGAGTTTTGTTAAATCCTAATTGATGTGGAAATATGAGTATGCTTAAATTTATATATATATGTTTAAGGACTTTTTATTTTCTTTTCTTGAATTCAGTGCCTGGTTAAGTCTCTTGATGATCGGGGTAACAATCACTGACTGGAAATTACTGGAAGGAGAGACAAATCTTGCGTGTATGTGTAAGAAGGGTCAACCTGAAAATACAGCCCATGAAATGGCTAGGTGTCTTGTCCTCAGGGGACAGGATGAAGGCCTTATTTTGAAGTATCAAACAAACTGGGAAAACTGGGACACAGAGCACCACAGGCTGTGTTGGCCTTGGGTGGTGTTGGCCGGGCGCCTACCCCGGCTGGTCAGTGGCTGCAGCAGCTCTTTGCCCTGGTGAAGAAGAGTCACAGGGCAGAATTTCAAGCTGTATTCCATAGTCCCTAACTGCAGCAATTTTCTTGTGGATGCAGAGGGATGCTGGGGGTGGAGGGGAAGTTGTGAAAGAAGCAATTCTTGAGTCAACTGAGAGTAAGAAGAATAAAGCCAGCAGTGAGTGGGCAATGTCTGTAGGTAAAATGGGCAAAAATGGTATCCAACAGCAGCTAATCCTAAGCCACAGTATGTGGCAGATGGTCTGTAAGAATCCTGATCTTCATTTTCTACACCTCTATGCAGCAAAGTTAAGCCAGGAAAGTTGTGTCACAGGTGTGATTCAGAATATGAGAGGAGTACAACAGACACGTTTCATGCAACTTGTGAGTTGTCTATGTATCTGCAAACTGTGAAGAGGTTAGTTCTAAGGATTTGTACACTGCAACATTTAACAGCATCCTGTGCATTCAGATAGATGTTGTGGGCATAGGAGATGTGCCTTGTGCATATGTGGTTATCCCTCTGTTCCAGGACTGCTGCAGCTAATGGAGAGAGCAGAAGGAGCAAGAGGAGTAGCTACACGGTGAGATTGTAGGTGTTGACGTTGTGCAGGAGTATGAAAACTTGCTTGTGGTAGGGAGGAAACAGGAAACAGTATCATGGAATCATAGAATCATCAAGGTTGGAAAAGACCTCCAACAGTCCAGCCTTTGACCAAATACCACCATGTCAACTAAACCACAACACTAAGTACCAAATCCAGTTTTCTTGAAGCCTCCAGGGATGATAAATCCGCCATCTCTCTGGGTAGTCCATTCCAATATTTAACCACTGTTTCAGGGAAGAAATTCTTCCTGATGTCCAACCTAAAATTCCCCTGGCACAGCGTGAGGCCATTTTTTCTTCCCCTCTCTCTGCTTGCCTGAGAGAAGAGGTCGAGCTCCACCTGGCTACAACCTCCTTTAAGGTAGTTGTAGAGAGCAATAAGGTCTCCCCTGTGTCTCCTCCAGGCAAAACACCCCCAGCTCCCTCAGCCATTCCTCCTGTGACTTCACCAGACCCTTCACCACCTCCCTCGCCCTGCTCTGGACTCGCTCCAGCTCTTCAATGTGTTCCTTGGACTGAGGGGCCCAGAACTGGACACAGGATTCAGCTACTGCACTGCAGACTGGTTAGATAGGAAAGGTGTGTGGAGCTTGTTGCCTCTACTGGCTTCACATGTGGAAGCTGTGACCTGTGCTACTTCAAAGGCTGCTCACATCCCCTAAAACCTACATGCCAGTATGTGCTGTAATGCTGTTGTTGATGCTCACGGGTTGGTTTGTGTCAGTAGGGCAGTAATTCTGGTTGGCTCAGAGTCCTTGCACATACTGCTCTCTGAAACCAGCTTGTGTATTCTAGACAAAAGCAAAATCTGTTCGATCCAGAATAACGATGGGCAGTTGATAAATTATTCATCCTGAAATTCTGGCTTGTTCAGCATGACATTATTACATGAAAAATAGTGTCAGCAGTTCCTAAATTGTACCCTGTGAAGCTCCAAAGAGCTGCACATGCTCCTGTCCTGTGAAAAGTGAACAGAGGCATGACAGAGGTTGCTGAAATAAAATTATTCAAGGTATTAAAACTAAAAGCTGACGAAGTATTTTCAATAGTAACTGAAATCCACTGTTAATATAAGCAAAGTACCATAAACAGGAAAAATAATCCTGATCATAGAACAATTTGGCTTGGAAGGGTGTTTGAAGGTCAGCTAGTCCAACCCCCCTTCCACTAGATGAAGTTGCTCAGAGCCCCATCCAGCCTGACCCCGAATGTTTCCAGGGATGGTGTCATCCACCACCTCTCTGGGCAACCTGTTCCAGCGTTTCAACACTCTCATTGTACAAACAGTTTCTTATGCAGGCCTTGCTACAACATTCTTTGCATCACTTACCATGTTCAGTTCCAGCTGTGCCTTGGCCTTCCTCACCCCATCCCTACACAACCTGTCTTCATCCCTCTATTCTTCCCAGGTTACCTGTCCTTGTTTCCACTGCCTGTTCATTTGCTTCTTGCCATTTAGGTTGACCAACAGGTCCCTGCTGAGCCATCCCAGTCTCTTTCCTTCCTTGCCTGATTCCTACACCTGGGATCAAGAGCTCTTGCACTCTATGGAAAGCATCTTTAAGGAACTGCCAGCTCTGTTCTGCTGCCTTATCTCAAGGGCAGTTTCCCAGGGGGTCCTTTTGTGCCTAAAATTCAGGGTCCTGACTTTACTGTCTGCCTGACCCATAGCCCAGGCTGCCTCCAATCTTGATGTCCTTGATTAGCTCATTTTGTTGGTGACCAACAGGTCCAGTATCACATCCCCCCTGGTAGGGCTATTACCTGGCTCAAGAAGTCATTTTCCATGCTTTCCAGGCTTCTGGATTTGCCTACAACTCACCATGCTGCTTTCCCAGCAGTTGTCAGTTGAAGTTCCCTGGCAGGCAAGACCCTGCGAGTTCAGTGCCTCTGCAGCTGGAGTGAGAAGGCTTTGTCAATAGGCTCCCCTTGGCCAGGCAGCCTGTGGTGACACCAACCATAAGGTTCCTTCTCCATAGTCACACTCCAGTCATGGGATTTGCCCTACCAATATTCTCCAATGTGCCTGGCACATCTAAAGTCACTGTCTGAGGGCCCTCACTAGCACTCTGTCCCTTTAGCCTTGGTGTGTCCAGCCACAGCTTGTCACGGCCAAGCCTGATATTATCCCTCTTCCCTGTCATGTCTAGTTTAAAGCTCTATCAATGAGCCCCACTGGCTCCTCAGCAAAGAACCTCTTCCCCTTTTGAGAAAGGTGAATCCCTTCTGCTGTCAGCAAGCCTGGTGCTGTGTGGGCCTACCCACTGTAAAGAAACAAAATTCTGGCAGTGACACCAGCCACAGAGCCATGTATGAGGCTGAGTCTGTCTGTTTCTTCTGATGTTGCCTGTAACTGGAAGGGCAGGGCTAAAATTACCTGTGCTCCACATTCCCTTCCCAACCATTCCAAGGTGTGGAAGCATCTTTGGATTCCCCCTGGACTGAAGTGTTGTGGCTTCATCACCACCCACACAGAGGACCAGCAGTGAGTAATAGCTCAAGATCTGTACCGGACTAGGAAGTTTCCTGGAGATGTCCTCAGCCTGGGCCTCAGGGAGGCATCAGACTTCCCTAAGAGGAGCATTTATTCAGCATGTCTGACCCTTTGTTCCCCTTAGAAGGGAATTGCCTACAATTCTGAATGCCAACACCTCTGGGTTTAGATCCTTCATCCTTCATTCTCATCATCCACTGGCTGGCCTTCCACATCCAGAGCCTCCCACCTATTGTACAGGGGCATCTGGGAGGGTGAGGTTGGCAAGGAGGGGTTTTCCCTGCTGCCCAAGGAAAGAGTTACTTCCATTTACTCCTTTCTTTGGAGCTACTGCTTTCCGCCTGCTGGGGGGAGGATACAGGGGACCCTTGATCATAGGTGTTTTCTGGTGGCTGCTCCTTTCTCAGGGAGGCCAGAGCATGGTTCCACCAGTCTGTCTTCTTCTCAGACTTCTTGATGTTCCTTAAGCTCTTCTGCTTCCTCTCTTTAGCTCTGCTGCCAGGCTTGGCAGGTCATCTACCTGCTCACATCTCATACAGCTGCTGTCCAACACTGCTATTGATGCTGGAACCCAGCTGTCAGTGTCCTGAGTCACCATGACTAGTCCTCTCCAAGTGTCCACTCCGTTCACAGTGGTAGTCAAAAGGGTAGATAAGGATGTTGGAAATTGTCAGCGAGGGGCTAAAGCAAAAAGCCCCACAATTCCACAAGGAATGGGCCTTTGCACTGACTGGTGTATGGCAGAGCAGGAGCTGCAATGCTTTGGGTAGAGTCAAGAGAATCTGTGGAGTGTTTGGCCTTTGCCAGTACCATTTTCTGAAGATAGTGAAGGGCTGTGAAAGAACAGGCCCCTGGTATCACATCCACGTTTTAGTGCTGGTCTTCAAGCACAGGTTACCAAGCCAGCCAGTGACAAACAGCAGAACCATAGGCCAAATCCCGAAATACTTGTTAATGTTAACACAGTAGGCACATGCATAGTCAACAGTTCTGGAGAAGCACTTAGTGGGGTGTGTTGCATACTCATATATGATTTTAAATGGTTCCACCTACGTTATTACACTGGCTAATTTATTATTTCATGCGAACATTTGGGTTTTCCTTGGCTTAACACTTTGTTTACCTGTGGGCCACTCTTAGGCAACTACAGCTTTTACACACCTTACTGTGATACAGTTGTTTTCCTTCAGATGCAGATTCACATGTTTCATTCAGGCAACAGCACCTTAACACTGTCTTCCTCAGTGTGGTTTTTGATAGCCCTGATACAGGAGCTGATACATACATGGTTCTGAAAATGTATCTTGCTTAGTAAAATACACAGAATTGTACATATGAATATTGACTTATAACTGGTGTCTGTACATTCATGGCTGTACTGGTGGTGTGGGTGTGATTTCATGTGTGCTTCTAGGCTGTGAGACTGGAAGAAGGGAAGGCAAGAAGGGGATGTTTGCAGAGGGATAAGGGTCCATGGTTCCAGCCATGGCTTGTTGGCACAGACAACAGATGCTTCACCTACACTGAGAGACACCCCAGGACCACAGCTGTCTGTCCCCCTTCACCAGTGTCACTCTGCCTGTAATGGTCTTGGCACAGGCTGATTTGTGCTCTCCCAGGCACCTCCAGGGTGCAATCTGGGGGAATGAGGAGTAGCATGGAGTAGGGAACATTGCCAGCACTGGTGAAACAGGCTGCCCTGTTCTGGGTGTGAGCCACGCTGTCCCAGGAGAGTCCTCTGTCATGGGATGGATCCTGACCTGTTAGGAAGTTGTGAGTACTGAGATCCTGGACCCCCAACATCAATGTGGGGCTCCTGGACACAGTGCTGAACACAGCAACTGGTTCATACACTTTCATGTATGGGTGGGAAGTATTGTGTATATGTATCCCTTGCTTATATTTCAACATAATATATCCCTCACATATATTCCAACCCTGCTATTAAGGCTTCAGGTTACAAACCTTTATTACCTTCCTCATGGCTGAATATATTTGCTGCTTCTGCATTTCCCAAGCCAGGACAACAGTAGTTTTATCAAGTGCTTTGCTCTTTGTGACTGCTGGAGGAAACTTTTGCAGAAGAGGACATTGGTAGCAAGAAATTGGTTGTTATTTAGGGAATGTGGTGGATATGCTTTGACCTTGGCTAATTTTTGCTTTGCTTTTTGAAATGTGGTTTGAAATGCATTTTGGTGATGCAGATCCCATTTTGATGCACATCCTGGTGCAGACACATAAACCCCTCAAGATTTGAGGTGAGATGGTATCACATGCAGGAACCCTTCTGCAGAGACCCTGCCTCCACCTTTTCTTGAGCCCTTAATACCACCTCCTGCAGCTGGAAGTGATTCTGTTAACCTTGAGCCTTACACTGCTTTTTTCTAAGCAAGTTTTCTCTTTCACCTTGGAATCAACAGGAAGAAGGAGAAACTTTTGCCACAGGCTGCCTTGGGATGCTGTGGGGTGCTGGGGGTTGCTTGTGCTCCCTGGTACCTTGCCTGATGCCAGAAAGCTTTTCTGACTCGTGGCTGCTGCCATTCTGCTCCAAGGTCTCCATGGCTCCTGCCATCCCCAGGTAGGAATCAGATCCAGCACCTGCATTTTCCACTCAGGCTGCCTTTGTCTGTGCCAAAGGTGAGCTGTAAATCCACAATGCTGTGGCTCGGGTTTGGCCCTGCAGTAACTCAGTAACCACAGGTAATTACAGGGGGTGGAAACTGGATGTTGCCTTACCATGATTTCCTTTGTACACAGAGACCACTTGCTGGTTGCTGTAGAGCACACACAGAGCTGCTCTGTCTCTCAGTAATGTATTTGGTATTTGTGTTTTTTATCTTGTCCAGAGCTAGTTTCTCCTGCAAATGACATCTGGAAACAGATAATGCATATCAGTGTTATTTGTAAACCCAGTTTGGGGCAGTTAAATCAGAGCTCTCTGGTTTTCATGTGTCTGATCACATCATCACCCAGCATCATTCTACTCCATATAATGCCCACTCAGTACCTGTCAGCTACTGTATCTCTCATGTACCATCTTTGTAATCAAATAAATTAAAGCCTGTAACAGGGAGGCATTTCTCCTCTCAAACTTCTGCATCACTGCCCAATGGTACTAAGAAGACTCTTTTGATGCCCTGGAGCAATACTCTGGGGAGCTGCACAGCTTAAAAATGTCTTCATAATCTACTTTTGAGAACCAGTGTACCTGTAGAAAGGATTATCTTGATTATTTATTATCTTGATATTTAGTCAAGTACATCAAGGTGCCTATTTGCTAAAGGCAAAGCAGAGGACACAGGATTCAAAGGTTTAAAAGACATGAGCATGCAGAAATGAGATTGTATCTGAATCAGTCTTAGCTTTCAGAGCCCTGTGTGATTCAGACAGTTTGATGCTTGAGGCATCACAGTTAATCCTGGGCAGACATTGCAGCACTGGGGACCACTGGGGCATATTGATTCTTAGATCTGGAAGAGTATTGATGGAGATTTTTGTGTTAAAGTTAACTCTGCCCCAACCAAAGCCAGCACAGTGGAGACTCAAGTTTTTCCAAGATTCCTGCTCCCTCTTGGACTGCCTTTCAAATTCCAAGTTAATGTGCAGGTCAGGTAAAAGCAGACATGCCCCGGGCAGATCCGGGTGTGAGCCTGCCAAGCCTACCTCAAGCCAGACAAGAGCCTTCCTGGGCCTGGTTAGTGATACATTAGTGTCTGCCATTGCCAAATTGCCAGTCAACACAATGCATTGGGCCTCTTATTGCATGCTGGAATGTGAGCTGAGAATTATATCTTAAACTACGAGTAACTTGGTCTTAATTCCCACCAGTGCAAATGGGGCTGGGGGCTCATGGTGGGGCTGCTGTAGGGTGGGGTGCAGCTCTGCTTTCCACACATAGAATGTGGCTCCTGCCACTGCTCTGGGGCATCCTGAGTGGGGATTGCAGTGGTGGGGCATGACCAGCACAGCAGTGACTGCAGGGGCACAAATCAGCTTGTTCCCCAGCCCCTGCTCTAGGGGGTTTCTTGGGAGATAGAACTTATTTTTTTTAATTCTTGTATGCTGCTTTTTGATTACAAAAAAATTTATACATGGAGATTTGAAGATGAAGAATGTTGTTTGATGTTATTACTTCATTTGTATATAACTGTATTTTCATTGTCTTATTTGCCTTTTTTTTTTCAAGGGCAAAATATGAAGGCTGGAAGCCTTGTTTGGTGTAGATTTGTTTATTTTGATTATGAAAGGATGAGACATTAATCGTGGGTATAAACAACCAATGTCTGCTAGAACCACAGAACTATCATTATTCTAAATTATTTTTTCTGGTTTTGTCTGAAAACAATAGGAGTTTAAACACTGCAATAAGAAATGGCATAAATTTAATTTTGACTTCTATGGCACACTATGTACTGTTTGGTTTTTGCCTGCTTGGAGTGAAATGGATTCTCTGCACTGGTGGTTTTTACCCTGGGTAAAGCATGAGATATGATCATTTCCATGGAGGAAAGCCAGTTAACTCGAGCAGTGTGGATACTTGGGTGGCTACTGTACAGATTTTTGTGGTGTGACTGACTCATAGCCAGCCCCACCTTTGGTGTATGTGCACGAGTGCAGCTGTCACTGTTTCAGTGATGTCCAGATCAGCTGATGCTCCTAACTCCTGGTAATACATGGCCTGGGCTCCTCTGTTCGTGGACATACACAGCCCAGCACAGCTCTCCAGGTCTGCACAGCCGGGCTTGCCTCAGTCAGGGCTCTTGTCAGTGGTGCCTGAGCCACAGAGTGGTTCACCCACCCAGAGAGGGGGCACCTGTCACACCTGGAGGGAGATGGGGAGGCCAGGAGGGCACTGTTTGCTGGGAGGAAGCCTGTGCTGTGTCTCAGCTGGCATGAAAGCTCTTGCATGGGCAGGGAACCAAGCAGTGGGCAGGGCTCTGCATGCTGGAGAGGCAAGGGCTGTGCTTCCAACACAGTACCTGCTGGAGCAGAATGTAGGAGTTATAATCCTTCCCCGCCCTGACAGCCAGGTTACTGTGGCACAGGGTTTGGGAACAGGTGAAACAACAACACTTGGTGGTGCTGAACCCCACGGATCAGAACTCAGTCCTACAGCAGAGGAGGACCAGGTTGGGGAAC
Organism: Scytalopus superciliaris; assembly: GCA_013400415.1. Lineage (NCBI taxonomy): Eukaryota > Metazoa > Chordata > Aves > Passeriformes > Rhinocryptidae > Scytalopus > Scytalopus superciliaris. The sequence goes on from VXBX01001582.1 coordinate 158,427, forward strand.
ATATGTCACCAGTGTGGGCATACAGGAGCCCACAGGAGTGGGTGAAATGCACCCCTGGGTGCAGGGAGAGCTGGCAGGTGTCAGAGAGAGGCCACTCTCACTGCCCTGTGAGGTTTGGTGGTGATCCCGGGGCCTGAATGTCACTCCTGTCTCCAGAAACAGCATGGAGGAGGATGAGGAAAGCTGCAGGACAGCCTCCCCAAAGGAAGGTGATGGAGCAAATAGACCTGGAAACCATTTCCAAACATACAAAACCCAGAGGTGCCTGGGAGTACTCGGCGTGGATTTACTAAGGGAAAACCAAGCATAACCAACTGGCTCAACAGCTGGCACCAGGGGATCCGGAGCAGCAGCGTGATGGCCACCTAGAGGCCAAACCGTGGGGCTGTACAGGTATCCCTGAGGCTGCACCAGTGAGTGCTGTTTGAAGCCACAGGGTTGGTGGGGAGATCAGCACAGTGGTGGGAGCTCAGTCCTCTCTGCTGCAAGATCCAGCACCTAAGCTGTTTGGGCACCAATGGATTATTTTTCCCTGGTATCAGACTGTGCTCTGTGATATTTTCAGGCACTGTTGTAATCCACATTGGAACCAAGAACTCTGTGTAGCTGCTAGTTGCAAGATTATATGATTTTCTTGATCCACCTTTCCACTCTCCTAAATTAATTAATATTCACTTATCTCATAATCATCATGGCTGGGCTTCACGAACGAAGATTTGAGAAGGGCTCTACCCACGTTTGCTACAAGCGAGCTGGTGGCTAAAAAGGCCAATGCGCGATAGGCAAGTCCGGTCGCAAAAGGCACAGTGGAGTCTCCACAGGCTGTATTGGCGAGGCACGGTTCTTTCTGTGCTGTCTTTTTTCTTCCAGACTGATCCTGTGTGCGCTCTCAAAGGAAGCAGCAGCGTTATAGATGGTGTGCCTCCATGCCTCCCGATTGGAGGCCAGAGCGGACCATTGATGGTGGTCAATATGGCCAAGGCTGAGGTGTTGTTTGAGGGAGTCCTTGTATCTCCTCTTCGGGGCTCCTCTCTTGCGGCAGCCGGTGGCAAGCTCACCATAGAGCACAATCTTAGGGAGGCGGTGATCCTCCATCCTGGAGACGTGCCCTGCCCAGCGCAGCTGCGTTCTCAGCAGCATGGCCTCAATGCTGGTGACCTCTGCCTGCTCCAGAACAGACACATTAGTCACGTAGTCTGTCCAGTGGATGTTTAG